>CAEGAF010048783.1:0-45055 GCA_903067075.1 Micropoecilia bifurca
ACACACACACACACACACACACACACACACACACACACACACACACACACACACACACACACACACACACACACACATACACACACACACACACACACACACACACACACACACACACACACACACACACACACACACACACGCACCCGCACACACAAACACCCGTGCACACACACATAGACACGCGTACAGCCTCTAACTACCCTTCAAAGTGGAAGCAAAAAAGTGGTTGCCATGGAAACTGTCGTGTCACCTAACCTACTTTTGCATGAACGAAAGACATTGGCGAATGAAAGAGAGGAGGTGTGTGGTGTTGGCACCTGAGAACAGAACCCCTCCCATCCCTGCCCTTTTGTAGTTTTCACACACACACACACACACACACACACATGCACATTATATTAATTTGTTATGCAAACTCTTTGTAATGAGAATGATGTTGGGTTATAAAACATTTGTATGCATAAAGACTAAGATAGACCGACATAAAAAGTGTATTTTTAGGAAAAGAGAGCTTTTACCTCTTCTCTTTTTATATGCATACATTTCTATTATTATTTTCCCATAGCATATTTCTTGGTGTTTATCATTTTTTCTCGGTATTAACTTTTGAACAAAAGGTTCAGTACAACTGAAGCTGCGTTGCTTTGCCTGAGAAAACTGACGAATAGCATTAGATTTTCTTGATCATTTTCTCCAATAAGTATTTCCCAAAGGAAAACTGGCATCTGACGAATAACGAGCAGTTGTACAAACAATTATACCATTTCAGTCAATTAAGAAACACAATTTGGACCAGAAATCTTAAAACTCATGAGACTACAACTTTATTATCTTGCCAACAGTAGAGGACTATGTGTGGCACTCAATAATCACACTACAAGATGAAGAAAAACAAAATTAAGCTGGAAACATTTTAGCCATTTCAGCAGCAAAAGTGATAGTGATGGATTGTTTTGACTGGCAATGGCGAGTTTCAAAGAGTTCGCCTGGAAACTGGTGGGTCGCTAGTTTTGATTCCTGCTCTGTCTGCTTCTGCTGTACAAGAGACACTTCACCCATCTTGCATTTTGGAGTTGGGCAAAAGGGCAAGTGCTGCGATATGATAGCCTCGTTTCTGTCAGTCTGAATTTTGCATAGCTGTATTGGATTTTTGTGGAAAACTGGATTCTCTCCACTTCCTGTTTCTCCAGCGCTGTGTTTTATTATATCATAATAAAATGTTTAAAAATTCTTTCTTATAGAACATTATGTTCGGTGCATGTTCTGTACCATTAAATCATAATAAGTGCATTAACAACAGATGTTGGTCCAAACTCAACATGCGTGCCAGTTAAACGGTACGCATGGTTTGATAATCGCTTTGCATCCCATGGGAATCCTTTTGCTTACCTTTGCTGAAATGGACTACAAGGAATTTTCACCCAGCAATATTTTTTGTTGTGCACCTCTCATCATAGCTGCACTCTAATTCTGAATCCCCGGCTGTGGAGAACTGTACTAGGCAGATGAAACACAGCGAGTGCAAAAGACATGAGTGGGAATGATAGAGAGAGTGAACAGAGGAGAGCGGCGCTCACCGTGAGTGTGGGCCTGCTGCCAGCGTTCGTGGGCCGCTGCAGCAGTGAGCCTTCGACAGCGAAAGCTGACGACAGTAACTCACACGCTTTCACTGGCTGATCTGTTGTCATGCTGCTATGTTATACAGCCAAAAATAAAACAAAATCCCCCTCCCTCCCAAAAATGACCTGGGTTTCTGCAGATAAAATAAGAGAGGTATTCTTCTTCCAGGTGAGATGAAAAAGTTCAAGGAGTATTTAAGTCCCCCCTACCTCCACCGGCTCTAGGACTGTAATACATTTGTAAGTCCAGTCTCTACATGGCTGTTAAGTAATTATGCCTCAGGATTGCTGAGAACCTAAGTTATTCAAGTTCAGAACTGTAATAAAGGTAAAACAAGTATCTGAAAAGGTGTTGAGAATGTGCTAAGGCACCTCAATCACACCGAATTACAGACTTTGAGTGAGGTACTTGAAAACATTCTTTTCTTTAAGCCTTTCAGAGGTAGATGTTCTGGTATGCTGGCGGATCATCATTTTTGCTGCATAATCCAAGTTTGGTCTAGTTTTATGGCTTTGTAACAATTTCCAGACTGATAGATACAAAAGGCCTTGTTTTTCATTTCTTGTTGAGATCTTTCAGCATTTTAATCTACTTCAATTTGTCAGGTAGGTTTTATTCAAGTGATTTTATTCTGTGAGTCAGGCTACAATTAAGCCTAGGTGTGGTCAGCCAAACTTAACCATAGGAATGTG
Organism: Micropoecilia bifurca; assembly: GCA_903067075.1. NCBI lineage: Eukaryota > Metazoa > Chordata > Actinopteri > Cyprinodontiformes > Poeciliidae > Micropoecilia > Micropoecilia bifurca. Next base: position 2,316 of record CAEGAF010048783.1, read on the forward strand.
CAAACAGCAGGTAATTCACGGTTTAATAAAGGGTGAATTACGTTATATTTTCACACTGGGACAAGTTGGTTTGGGTAGCTAATGTTTCCTTAAAAAATTTAGTCATAATTTGAAAAGCTATTTTTTTTAATCTTTTTCTTTTTATAAGTTTGAGGATTTAAAACATTTACAGAGAAAAAGAGAAGAAACCTGTGAGGGTAAAGACACTTTTTCACCGTAATGTAATAGTAAAAAGTGTCATCACAGCATCAATCAGCAAAACTTTAAAAACACTTGGCTTTAGTGTAGACAGTCACTTCTGTATAAATAAGCTCCAGTGCGTAATCAACAGACAAGCTCCCTTCTCACTGTATGACTAAAGCAGTGCACCCTTGGATTTTCATCGTGGGTGGTAAATAGCGGGCCCACCTCTCAACCAGGAAGGCGTCTTTATAAGTCTCTTTCTCTCACACACACACACACACACACACACACACACACACACACACACACACACACACACACACACACACACACACACACACGCAGACACACACATACACAGACAGACATTTGCTCTGATTAGTCTCTACCCCTCCTAAATATGGGAGCGTTGCAAGTCTGAACAGGTGGACGAGCAAAGCAGGGATATAGTCATGACTATAAGCCAACCAACCACACACTGTCTTCTTCCCAACACATTAAAGTGCATTACTTCAACTTAATATCACTCTCATCATCTGCCAACAATGCTTTCTTAACTTTAGCAGCAACACAATTATATTGTGAAATGTAGAGCTTTACATTATTGAGACTTATGAATTAGCAGTGATTTATTTTTTTTAGTATGTCTAGTTTTTATGGTAAACGTCCCCTGAAATATTTAAGTGTCATCATTTAAACTGGGTTTGTCACGCTTCTCATCTTTCATTGTGTTTAATGAGAGTAATTCTTTATTTTTTTTATTTTTTGGATTATTGTGACCCAAAACATCAACACATGTACACGAATGCCTTAATGTGTGGCTTATGACAAATTAATAAAACACTGAAGAATAAAATGAGACAACAAAGGAGAAAACAATAGTTTCATTTAATATATTTCACAACTATAGTAGCTCTACAACAAATACTAACCATCATATTGTTGGTTAGTATTTAGGTTTGATAAACCTTTCTATAGATATGGGGAAGTTTAGGATGATTGTAATTTCCTATAACTATTTTCTGACTTATGAGGTTCAACATACGCCCAGCATTGTTGTGTTTTTTTTGTCATCTTTCTCATTTCAAAGAGTAGCTAAAAGAAAGTGCTCTCTGTAAGTGTCATCTCAGCTCAGTAAGGTTACATTAACAGGATTTGTTAGGGGTGCTAAACACACGTAACATCAAAACTTTTGTTAAAAGAAAGAAGTATTTTAAACTGGCCTCCACACAGAAATGCTAATGATTATACAACTTTAACAGATGAATAATAAGTGATTAATCTTTTTAACACTTAGCAGATCAGGGATGCCAATGTTTTATTGGCGCTCAACGTTTTGCTCTAATAATCCTTAAACAGACTTGCAGTCATTGAATGGAGGTTAAGTTCTTGTTCTGATCATGTTCTTTTTTTACTATAGATACAGTGTTTAATTTGAAATGGCAATTCAAACTAGGAGAATATTGCTATTATGAAAGAATAGAAATAGTGTAAATAGTTATTTTTTCTACCCATCCCCTTTTCATATTTTGATTCTGACCACTCAAAAAATATTCTTTATACTTTCATTGTGTACTAGTCTTTTAATTCCACCCCAAAATGGCATAAAAGGGCCTCTAAAATCAGAAAGAATAACTGTGGAAAAGAAACATTTGGGGATGAAGAAAATGCTTACGGACCGTGATGGATGCCCGCCAGGTGGCGCAACAAACCACTCTATTCGCCGACGTCGTCAGTTGGTTTTGGTTACTAAGGTAATCAATAGGATGTCATCTTCCGTCACACAGCAAAAAAGAAAGAAGGCTTAGACCGTATTTGAAACGAAATCCTTTTAATGTTACTTATGTTAATACACATTGTGCATCGCGCTCGGTGCTGTTTAATAGAGGCAAAACCAAACGGGGCAAAAACTGCACATTTTATTTACATTTTACTGCAAATATCTGAAGACTCGCATGTGTTTTGGTCAGATTCGGGCTGTGAGCAGGTGAGAACTGGTGTGACACCAGACTCGTCTTTTTGGACAGTTTGTGCGCAGAAGCATCAATTGGCGTTAAATCACTGATGGGCTGCGGAGCCGCCCGCCGCATGCATGCGGGTGATGATTTTAGGGCTCTCTGCCTCGGGCGCATGAGCGCGCACGCCGCAATTGTTGATGGGCGCGCGGAAAATGATGATGAGAGCGTGACCTCACCGCTTTCTGCACAGCTGCTGGAGAGAAGAGGAGGAGGAGGAGGAGGCAGTGAGAAACAGAAACACGCTGAGGGAAACAGACGGAGACCCAGAACAGCGGAGAGCACTCAAAACACACCAGGAGCTGCGTATTTTCCCAAAAAAAAAAAAAAAGGAAAAGCGGGGGGACTGGACAACATCGAGGTGCGTCCGTGCGCACCTTCCACGCCACCCCGGGTGGGTTCACCTCCCAGAATGTTCTGTTTCCCCCAGAAAAAGTCCCCGCGGCGCATCCACGCACACTGAAAGCCCAGATGCTCACCCTCTCCGCCGACATGGACGACTCTTCGTCGCTGCTGGATCTGCTGGAGTGCTCGGTGTGCCTGGAGCGCCTGGACACCACGGCCAAGGTGCTGCCGTGCCAGCACACCTTCTGCCGCCGTTGCCTGGAGAACATCGTCAGCTCCAGGAACGAGCTCCGCTGCCCGGAGTGCCGCATCCTGGTGGACTGCGGGGTGGACGACCTGCCGGCCAACATCCTCCTGGTTCGCCTCCTGGACGGGATCAAGCAGCGGCCGCAGCGAGGGAGCGCAGGAGGAGGTGGAGGTGGAGGCAGACAGTCTCTAGTCGGGGGTTCGCTGCAGGGGTACGCAGCCGGGATATCCGCCTCCCCTCCGGGAACTGCGGTTAGAGAGCTGCCCGTGGCCACCAGGAGCTCCCCTGTCAAGGTTGGTCACTTTCCGTTCATGCACGAAATCTGCTGGTTTGACCAAAAGCCGGATATCTTGTACTTTTAATGCTTTGCACGACATAAAACACGAAGCCCAACTTCGTGGGCTTCACACCGTAGCAGCAGCTGAATTCGGTTGAACAAACTTTTTTTGAACAAGCAAATCCGTCCACTGGTCTAAGCAGCAGCAGCTGCAGAGTGTCTCTCAAGTAGGATGTTGAGAAACATAAGTTCACGAGAAACTTCATCTTAAAAACAGTGACTGTTGGAATGATGGAAAACACATAGTCTTGCAAAAATACATCGTAGACCTCTAGATTGTTCATATGCTGCTACATTCACAAACATTCGGTGAGTGCCATTGAGATTTTATGTAGTGGATCATGCTTAGCTATGAAGTGTAAGGAAAAGAATACATACTTTTTTATTTAAATGTGAGAAAAACATCATGTTGAGAGGGAAACTCATGCTACACATCTCCCTGAACACATCAGTAAGGCATGGTGTTGGCAGCATCATGCTGAGGGGATGATTTTAGTGGAAGCAGAGAAGCTGATCACAGCCAATAGGATGATGGACAATGCAGGGAAACACTGGAAGAAAACCCAGCAAAGGCTACAAAACACTAGAAACTGCTTTGAAAAAACTAACAAAAAAGCAAAAAAATATATACATCCAGAGGTTCAATAGGAAGTTTCAGATGAAGACTGTCAAAATCCAGGCCTCGGGGGTCAGTGTCCTGCAACGTTTAGATGTATTCCAGGTCCATCACATAACTGAGTGAAACAGCATATTGGTCTCCTAAGCATGTATTAATTACCTCATTATTCAATTCAGATATGTTTAAGCAGTACGTGTCCAAATGTAATTAAGTAAATATTTATTTATGTTCCAGCTTTTAAGATAAAGATCACAAAGTGCTGGCCAGAGAAAAACAAAAGATTAGTGGAAATCGCATTAAGATGTTAATGGTCCATTCAAAGTCCAGATCCACATCCATTTGGGAATTTACAGTATGACTTTGAGGATTGTTGTTCACAGATCCCTTACATCCAGTCTTTTTGAGCTTAAGCTATTTCCTGAAGCATGGTACAAAATTTCAGTTTTTGAAACACAAAGACATAACCCAAAATACCTGCAGCTGTAATTGTGTAAATGTATTGACTTGTGAAGGCTGACTGGAAATGTCACATTTAAAACATATATTTATAAAATAAAAATAAAAAAATAGAAAAGCATGTAGCATTTTTCTTCCACTTTTCGTTATAACATCATTTTTGCCTGGATGAAACGGAACCAACCTGAAAATGAGAATAAGGCTTTTCTGTAAGGGTGGATCGAAAAGGCCAGGGTCAGTGTGAGGTTTTATTTCCTACACTCAGACAGAGTGGAGTGGGAGTCATGTTTACTTCCTGTGCAGTGCAGCCAGCGCATTGTCTTGTGGCTGCGGCGTATTGGAAAATGTGGCATGTTGAAGAATGTGGCTGCAATGTGGCAATGAGACGGCACAATGTGATGCGAGCAGCATTGAGCTGCAAAAAATGTTGATTGCCGCTTTTATCTTTAAGAACAAGTCAGGGTCTTGTGACGAGGTAGAAATACTTCTGGTCATTGATTATATGTGTCAGTGACAATAATGGCTTCTGATATAAAGCTAAAAGGAGCAGAAGATGATTAATTTCTCACTCCAACAGTGGGAGCTTCGCAAATTGTAAATAGTGATTCACTGATCGATCGGATTTTCCAATTTTTCCCATCGTTGAAGATCACTAGATCAAATGCAGAAAATTCTGATTTTTTTTTAGTACCAAAAAGTCCCATAATTTTCAGACTATGAATGCAATAGTGTGTACTTTGGCTATTTATTTATTTTTATTTCAATAGAAATCTCTAAAAAGCCAAAAGCTATGCAATATATATTTTGAATCATATGTAATATTGGATTACTCGCTGTGCCAAAGAACTTATATAACATGGTTTTTGTTTGTTTGTTTTAATCTTTTTGCGTTGAAAAAAATGAACAAGTTGGCATGAAAATTTCATTTGAAGAAAACAGGAAGCCCAGAAAAAACCTGATTTGTGCATATATGGTTGTTTTTTGAACAACAACAAAAATCATTAGATAGATAGCTTTCCAGAAAGCCCACTAAGTTTTTGTTGTGATCCAGTGAGTGGGAAATGAAGTGTTTGCCAAGTGAAGGCATTGTCTCTAGCTTTCTTACCTCTGAGTCCTGCTCTGTAGCAGTTCTTATAAGGCAAGCCAGTCATTGACTGAAGCAGTGTAGCTCTTTAGTGTGATGAGGTGCAGCAGTAAGAGTCATTCATGAACAAAAATCCAAACAGAATTTTAGTTTTGCTCATAAAAGAAAAATGAAAACCGAAAAACAATATTTGAAAAGGTTTAGCTGTTGATGCGCACTTCTTTTGAGTTTCACGCACATTGAATATACAGTTAAATGTTATTACATAAATTACAGCAAATGTAATCACAACTCAGTTTTGCAGATTTATTCTAATTGCCCCGCTAATTGCTAAATTGCTTCACAACCTCACTTTCTTGTGTGATCAATTATCTGCTTCTGTGTCATTCCCCACACTGAAAACTTGACAGCAGTAAGAAAAGGTTCATAAAATAGTGTGAAAACTGTTACAATGTATTTGAGACCTGAGTAAGATGGTAGAAGTCCAGTAAGCTGGTAGCTTCAGCCTCTGGTACTGTTGAATCAGGGTTTATATTAGGAAGATAATATGGGAGTTATTTACTGTATGTAAGATAATAGCTACTTATAACCTTTTAGCATAACCCCACTTCAACAACTGTAAACTATCCTGATCATATATGTATCTACTTAATGCAGATTGATGTCTTTGTTGGCCTGTTCTTACTTTAGGGCCTCTTTGGGAACCACTCTGCTGTGGACTTGCATTTTATTGCCTCACTCACAAGTGTACACACATGCCTATAACCCAGTAACCCCTCTGCAAAGGCCTGCAGTCCCTTTACCCAAGTCTCCTCCAGGCACTCTCAGGACCAAAGCTTCAGGATAAAAGTGTAAATTATTCTCCCCTTAAGTGTGGAGTGTGTGTGCCCATGCATTCTGGGTTGTAGATCCTTTTACACTCAAAGAGCAGGGATCTTTTTATAGGCGTTAACTCTGTTGTTGTGTGAAACACTCATCTAATATGGCTGCGTATACAGACATAGTTCGTGAAGGAGTCAGACAGGTGAAAAACAGAGCACTCTGAATCAAGTATGAATGTTTATAGATGAGAATGGATGTGTTGCCATGGAAAGGGAAGCAGAGGAAAGGCATGCTGAGTCAGCAGCGTGAGCAGCAATTCCTCCAGCTGTGCTCTTTTACCCTCCACTGCAGACGCTGTGCTTTGACCAGTTAAAGTCAGTTAAAGTCTATCAAAGCAGCTAAAATGAAAATACCAATTTTACATGGTTGATTTTGAATTTAATCTAGTCTTTTTTAATGTCAGTTAGTATGTTCAAGTATGTTCACTTCTGTATTAAAGTCATTTGTGCTTTGCTAAGTCAGGTTTGTCTTACATGCCCATTAAAATACCTTCAGCACCTTTTTCAATTACTAATATGGACATTGCGTGTGAGCTTTTCTCTCATTTTAATGTGAATGGGTCAATGATGTAATATATTGTTCTAATATATTGCATTTATGATCTACAAGTCGAGATATTTAACGTTTTATGCAGTCAACGTTTTATACAAGCAAGAGAGCAAAGATAAAAGAAAGAATTGCTGTGGGTCTAAGCAGAGTTGTCAGATGCTTGTCCCCCTGAGAGGACGGAGTGTATGAGGTATGCGAGTGAAAAAGGACCTTAACACACCAACCTTACAAGTGTAAGGCAGGAGGCAAAAAAAAAATTCAAAATGCATCCAGTGTAAGTGGGATCCTGTGGTTTCATTCCACTTTCAAGGCTCCTGTGTGTAGCAGGGGTCACAGAGCAATACTATACAGAAAGCAATCACAGAAGCTGCTAATGGAGCTCAGAAAATCAGCTTTGAGCCAAATGAGATAGACATCAGAGCAGATCTACTGGACAGTCAGGATTCCGATCAAGAGCTATACACTTCTGATTAACTCACGTTTGGCTTTATTTCTAGGGTACCTGGTAGCAAAGATCAAAAGCTTAAGTGACTTTGCCTGGATAATTACTTGAATAAATATTTGCTGTTGCCCTACAAATGCATTCATATGCATATATTCTCATTTTGTCAGGTTACAAACACAAACCTGAATGTGTTCTATTGAGTATGTATTAAGTACCAACACACAGTGCTGCATAATTGTGAACCTTTGTCCACACTAATTTGCAAACTTACTTAATCTCAGTGAGCCTGAATGGAGTAGTAATTTTCTAATATGGCCAAACATTCTCAATTTATTTATGTGATCTTTGACTGGGCCATTCTAACACATGAACAGGATATGAGACAAAATGTGCCAGACCTACTGTTATTGTGTGTAACAATGACAGTATGTCGTTGAAGAAAAATACACAAATTTGTATTTCACTTTATTACAAACGTAGACCTAACGATGGGGGGGTTCAGAAAATAAAAGGTTTCATTGAAAAAAAAAGTTCAATCTTACTAATAAAGACAAATAAAATCTTTTTTTTTTAACATGCAGAGAAAAAAGATGCATTGTAATTATGTAGTTAATTATCATTTTTTAAAGAATTTTGAAGTACTTTTTTGATGTTCTATCAAATCGAATCTCACTAAAGTACATTACGACTTTGCTCAGTTCTATTCAGCACAAGGTATTTTGTCAATCTCAGTATCCTAGGGGCAACACTTAGTTTTTGTTAACAGATGGGGCTTTATTTTATTCTGATGCCAGCAGTTCATTGTTTTTATTTCTGACAGCCTGGGGGTGTGTTTGTTTGTGTCTTAGCTGTCAAGCCTGAAAACCTGTTACTGGATTTTAGTAAAATTTGATTAGGTATTAACCAACAATCTTGTGATGAAGTTATTTTAGGTGGAGCATGTTTCAGCATTTTGTCTGCCTTTTTTTCCCCCCTATATCACTGTGTCCTCTGTGTCTGCTGCTCACATGGTTTCTGTCAGCAAACTGTGAAATATTTAGCATTCACATGGCACATTTCAAGACCAATAACATTCAACAGAGGCAGATACTTTCAAAGCACTTTCCGGTTTGTGGATTTGTTTGGAGAAATGCTGTCATTAGCTGGCCTCTGATGAATGGAAAAAATACTGTGCAGTGTATTTATAGAATTATAGAATCAGTTTACACTGTCATGATCTAACTTTTTCCCTGTACTGTGATGGGGTAGAGTTTGTTTTTGAACGATGTGTTGAAATTCTTCTTATCCCTCAGTCCTACTAACAAAATCAGCTTGGTTTGTTTTTTTTACTTGCAGATTGTTCTTTGCTTTGCAAGTATTTGGCCCTGTGGAGTCTGTTGAGTGAAAGGCCTAAGGTTTCCATAATACATCTTTTATACCAATATGAGTATAACAGATCCCTGTTGGGCAGACACTCTTAGAGTTTTTAAAACAACTATTTCAGTAAATAAAAAAAGGTTTTCAAGTACTACGATGTTGACAGATAATTTAAAACAGATATACTGCAATCCTTTTCTCCCATAATTTTAGAAGAAAAGGAAATACAATATTTTCTCAGAGGTTAAACCGTAAATGTTTAATTTGGAAGGGGGATACAGGAAAAATGAACTGAACATACTGTCGTGATCTGAGCGGAGAAATGTAAAGTTTTCATCAAATCCAACTTCAAACTTCAAAATGGTTGTTGCATGTTTAAAGCCTAGTGATAGATGGATATTGTGCATATTCAACAATTTTGCATTGCAAGAAATCTTTCACTTTGTTTCATAGTGTTAAACATTTTACAATTATAGCAGCTAATGTGATCGGAAATTCAGAAGACAGACCAGATCCAGACCACCTTAATGTACCTTTTCTAGAGTGACAGAAAAAAATCTGCATTTTTAGATCTCTTCACTGGCATCCACAAGTAGAAATTTGCAACTCTTCCATCTTAAAGCAATCATGTCATCCCTAGTCTCAGTATCAGTGAGGAAGATAAAGGGATTGATTCCTGAGACGCAAACACACTTTTGTCAGCCAATCAATGTCAGAGACAAAGCATCATTGTGAAGTGTTCAGCCTGCTTTTCTGTTCATTTTGCAATACAGCAGTTTGTCACTGGGATCCCAGCGCTTCCCCTTGATCTGCTCCCATACCTGTATTTACCTGAGGTTGATATGGCAACGCCCGAGGTAGCCACAGCAGCAGTGACGCCACCTGCTTTCATCTCCACAGTGAGACATGGCTTTGCGCTGTCATTCCCAGTGATTAGGTGGGGGTTGTAAAGTGGACATTGTCTGCTTCAGATCCCTGTAATAATCCTTTGAACCTGGTGTATTGTAGTTTAGACACAATACAGAAGGAGACACAAAGCCTTACCTCAACTCGTGATTAACTACATCCTCGTGAGCATAAGTTGCTTTCATTAAATATCAGCGTCCTCAACACAATCTGTGCTACCACTAGCATTTTTCTTCTTCTTTATCGACATAGACACGGATTCTCATTTGAAATCTGCTTGCACATTCATTTTCCTTCATTAGTGTCACAATCTGTAGATCTCTCTAGTAAACAACTCAATATTTTTCTTGTCACCACCTTTGCACTATTTGCTCACTTTCTGAATATTTGACACCTTGGACACAAACCCAGATAAACAGACACACATGTTTATTTTGTCTTTTCACTCATTTGTTTTGCTGTGTGTGTGTGTATTCACTCTAACACAGATGGTTACAAATGAGCACTTACTTTCGTAAACTCATGCTCTTCGCTTACTTTACATATCTTCTTTCTCTTTCCAAGTGCAGGAATGTTTTTTAATTTTAATGTGACCACATAATGATCTCCTCCAACACACATCTTCCTCAGTCACTTTCAGTCACACACATGATTATGTGTTTGCTGCCATTTAAAAATTGTGTTTTGTGCCGCTTGGGACATCGATGTTGTTTTCTTTTATGTGTATCTGTAAAATCTGTAAGTGTTGCTGTTCTAGTAAAAATTCCTTCCCTTCCATGCTGGTACGTTTGCTTCCCAGTCCTGTGCTTTTGTGTTTTAAATGTTTCAGTATGAAGCTGCTCAGGAACAATATTTAGCTTCTGCTTTATGAAAAAAAAAATATACAAGAATAACTAGGTTAGAGACATTTCCTTTGAAAGAATGGAGTCAATTTCATATGTAAATGTTGTTACAAAGCTTTGTGCTGCCAATATAGTTTGCTGTCAATTCCAATATGTCAAATAACTCGTTTTAAAACTTTTTTTTTTTCCTTTCTGGAATGTTCTTAATATCTTACCTCAGAGATTAGCTTGGTCAACGCATTTAGCATGGTTAGCATATCTAGTATTATTAAATATTTGCCTTCTTGTGTGTTTTATAGAGAATGTAGACTCTTGCTTTAACTGTAAGATTCCCAAAAGGTTTCCAGCATTTTAATGTTTCAAGATGTTCCATAACAGACTGAGGTTGAGCTTTACAAACGATAAAGCTGAGCATCTCAGCTGTCATACATGCAGCCTTTGTTGGACGTGGGTCAATATGCCCTATTAGAAATGTTGCCTAAATTTCTTCAGGTGGGCAAAAATCCACAACCTGTGGAAGATTGCTTTGAAAAAGTGGGGTTCAAAATGACTGAAAAGCTCAAAATGTACAAAAAGGCAAAGAAACAAAATGACCAGAACCAAAATACAGGGTGAAATAAAAGACAACATGACGGTGTAGAGGAATCTTTTTACTTTCATGTCTTATTTTCTTTGTCTGACTCAATTTCTAACAACCTAATTGATCTAAAAATAGCTTTGGTAACTTAGGAGTCTTCTTCCTTCTGTAGGATCGTTATTAGAGTGATATGTTATGGCTTAGTTGTCGTGCATTCACTAAGTAGAAAAAGATGCGGTTTTCTTCCCAGTCGCCTCATCACTGGTCAGGTTAAAAAACAGATGATGCTGCTGCGATTAACCTCCATAGAGAAAACCAGTATGACATGATTTTAGTAAAATTTAAGACTGGTTAGACCAGGGTTCAACAAAAATACAGACCTCAGGGCTGATGTCCTGCAACTTTTAGATGCGTCTGTCGTTTTGTGGCATGAGGTTTGTTCAGTTTGTTTGCGTCTAAATCACCTAATTAATGTAGGTGTGAAACTGGACAGAGGTGGATTAGGTAGGCGGCAGGGCAGTGGATAAACACAGCTCTGTAGCAAGAAGAAGCTGTAATGATTTTGTGTGTCTAGTCTTGGGGGTTGGTGTACAATAGGTGTTAAAATCTAAACAAGCTTTCAAGCTTGACTGCTATTCCTACGGGAGTGCCCAGTTGCACAAATACACACATGGCCACACACAAACACATTAGGTTAGGGGTTAACAACCCCCCAGCCTTCACTCCCGGTCTTTTGGTTACTGTGGAGATAGAGGTGAGAAGTCACTGGTCAGTAGTTGAAACAATATTTGACAGACAAATTGGGTCATGATTAGAGATACACCAGACAGATTTTTACTGGCACATTTTTAAGGTCTGATTTTGTCATTTTTGTATTGTTTAAAAGGCAATGAAATTGATTTTGTAGCTTTTTTTTTTATAATTTTATATTTTGCATACATTAATACAAAAAAGGTCTTATAATAGAGGTCAATGTTTAGGTGTTTACCATTAGTTTACCATTATATCTGGCTACTTTGATGTTCATATGAAGAGGCTTATTAACATCTATTCACCTATTTATCATTCTTGGGAAATCCTGCATTAAAAATTCAGCATTTATTTGTACTTTTGTTCTTCATATGATTTTGTGTGTCTAGTCTTGGGGTTGGTGTACAATAGGTGTTAAAATCTAAACAAACAGCTGTTGTAAAAAAAATATGAAATCCTGACCATTTTCTTTTGATGAGTGACATTCAATTTGTGATCCATAAACTATTCATCAATTTGCAAATGTTTCTATGGAAACTTTCTAAAATTATTTTCATAAAATATTCAAAAGAAAGTGCCCCTTGGGATGCTGAAATACCTGAGTGCAATGCTACTTGACATGGTATCTGCTGGTGTTTGCAGAGAAACCAGTCTAGGACTGTCATTAATTTCTTAGGCACTGATTGGCTGTACCCCCAGGAGCAGGCCGAGGAAGATTATAAATGTTAGCTACTGCAATTTTGTGGGTTAGAAACTATTGTTGGACTTCCAGGCCTCGCTCACAGTCTCTGTATGTCAATTATGTTCTACCTGCATGGCCATTCTAGGCCATTCTTAAACAACAAACCTATTATCCATATCTGTTGACTGTGCGCTGTATTGTTGGAACATGAAGGGACCGTCCCGATATGGACGTAGAATGGGCAGTACACCGGTGATTTTGTAAATTAGGTAATAGATGCAGCTACTTCACCATAAAAACCCATTCAATGATTCACTCTGCGTTTTGCTCTTGAGCAAAACTCAAGACAACATGAAATCTGGAGGTCCGTAGATATTTACTGTATAAAGCTTGGTGACCTCAGCCCATTGTCGACCTTATGATCTGCTAACACCCCTCTGGGATTTTATATGGCTTCCCAATTTGAGGCTGAGCTACTTTCGTTCCCCCATTGCTTCCACTTTGTTATAATACCACTAGTATTGCACAGATGGCATCTAATCATGGCACTATGTTGGCATTAACTGGACCTCTAAGAGCATCCCCTTATTTCATTAATGTTTTTGGAAGCAGCTTTCATGCTAAGGTGCTGGACTTTATAATCCCGTATCCATGTTAGTAAATAAACTAACTGATATTAAGAGGTTAGATGGGTGACCAAAAACCTTTGGAGGTGCCAATAAAAAAAAAACATAGTCACATACATGACAGGAGAAAGCTTTTCTTGTGAGTCTTATTGTGCATTGCATAATCAATTACAGCACCAGATCTGACCAAGACAGTTCTCTCTTGGTCAAAAAGTACAGGTTAAATAATTTTTGGAACACAAAGCTGTTAACCACAGGGGCAAAGTTCTTCCTGCTGCCATTGGAAGCCGTCACACTGTAAAATTGCCCCAGTTGGTCTGAAAACAGTCTGTTACAACATGGGAAAGGTGTTACGAGACATCCTTTGTGACCACAGTACTTTTTTCCATTCCGTAAAGCCTCTTGCAACTCCTAAAGCGCCATGCAGTGAAATATATGTGCGTAACAACAGATGAAGTTCCACTAGTGCAGCGCTCGAAGAAGTGGAACGGTTCTCTCGGGAGAGAGGTGTCGCAGAAACTCAAGGTGTTTCTCCAGGTGTCACACAGCGCAGCAGTATGTGCGTGTTTGTGCAGTCGTACTTCTCCCTGGTAATGTATTTCAATTCCTTTCTCTCATATGGAAGAAGTGTCTCTTCCACCTCCTCCTCATCTTTCTGTGCTATGGAGAGATGTTGAAATGCGCCCACTTTAGATTTGGCAGGAGACAGACTCTTGGCTAGAGCTGAGTAGAGATATCACTGTGCGCGCGCGCGCACACACACACACACACACACACACACACACACACACACACACACACACACACACACACACACACACACACACACACTCCCACACACACATATGAAGAAAATTACAACATGGCAACAAACACAGATCTTCTGTTTCATAAACCTGCTTTTCACACTCATAAATCTAAACTTCAGTTCATGAAGTTTTGTTTTTACAGGCACTTGTGCCATTAATTATTGCTCCTTTTTTTAAAAAAAATATAACCATATTGTTGTAAAAAAGTGAAGTGATGAAATCTTAAACTGAAGAAAATTTTAAATGTAAGGTACAAAATTATTGAATAAATCATGTAATTATTCACAAAGTGAATCAGTCACACGTGCTGCAAGGTTAGTCCTATGCAAGACTAGGGTAATATTTAATTTATTTTTTTTCTGCGATTGGTGATACTCTTCTCAAATATTTACTGCATTCATAAAAATTATCTGGAGCTTGCGTACAAACATCTGCAGTTATTTTAGGACAATGTTCCACAGTGTTTTGTGTCTACAGCACAGCTGTGACCGGTTTCCCTCCTTTCCGACATTTCTGCATGTTTTTGTGTATGCATAAATGTTACACGTGCATATTTTCACTGGCATGTATGTGCATGCATATGTGGTGTTTAGTGGTTTAGTGGTCGCATGTCTGTGCACAAAGGAGGATGTGTATAAATGCTTGTGTGCAAGGCTGTGTGAATTTCCCTGACTTTTAGAACCATGAGTCCATGTGGCTAAAATCATAAAAACATAAATTTCCGGAGAAGGAAAGGATGAAAGCGCGCTTGTTTTTATGTGGTGAATTTTTTGGCTTCAGCTTTGCTATGGGTGTGTGTTTCTGTGTTGGAGGGATCTGGCAGTTTTCTCCCTTCAGGATACGGATTATGTAAGCAGAGAGAAGTGAGGTCAAACACCATCCTCCCTGCGGCTGCGCTCTGTTTAGACTGGGAACAATGGGAGCAAGGGTATGAACAAACTCCTCTGCTCCTTAAATTAAAAAAAAACCTTACACTCTCCAGAGACTCTCGGCTGACTGCTGTTTTTCCAGCCAGTAGAGAGGCCTCTGTTTTTTCTCAGCCCCATAGATCTGACATTTATCTTGCTTATTAAGCATCACTTTATTAAATAGTGATAGAGGAAGAGGAAAAAAGAAAGCGGATTCGACTTCCTGGACAAGAAATAGAATATGATTTTAAAAAACATGTATTTCAGTAATTACATTTATATTGTCTAGAGTGATTGCTGAGATCCCAAATGTTTTTATCTGTGAATTTTGATGATTCTGACTTGAAGCTAATGAAAATCCAATATCCAGTTTGCCAAAATAAGATTTTTAACACAGAAATGCTGGCCTATTTAAAGGTCCACGACCTCTAAGTACATATACTTGATACTGTCAGTGATGTACCCAAACGTATTAATGGAAAGTTGAGTTGAAGGAAGAAATGTGGTAGAAAAAGATGCACAAGCAACTGGGACACGCGTTTTTTTTCAGTTGTTTTTTAATTTATTTAAATTATATTTTGGTTTGTAATTTATTGAACTACACCAGTATTATTTTTTATTTAGTACTAATGTATTCTTTAAAAAAACATCTTAATGGTTCTTTAGTTAGTAGTATATAAATGAGTAGTTTTGAAATTGTAGCTTGCAATTAAACTTATACTGGAGAACAACATCAAATATTCTCCAAATAAGAATAAAAAAGCATTTATTGATACATTTTATTAATTTGGAACCAAGACCCATATTAAAACAGTTTTAATGGTCTTTTGTCTCCAGAGACAGTTTTGCATAATTTTTTGCCAAGTGTCCACGAGTTTCTAATTTTATCAAGGTAAAGAAAAAAATATAAGTTCTCAATGGGCAGCTCTGAAAAATAGTACAGGGTGAGGGCAAGGTGTATTTATCTGGCTCTTACTGTGACTCATTCATCAAGTCCACCTGCTGGAAACACTTAAGTTATTATGTGTGGGCATTATGAACAGCACAACTGAACACTGGCTGTGGTCCTGCGGCTGATTTTTATTGGTGCTGGTCTTAAAAAAAAAGAACATTTATAATATCGCTCTTGGCTGGAGGTGACTCAGACTTCATCATGTCGAATGCTGGCTTCTATTTTGTGCTTTTGTATTGTAACTGATCAGCCCCCCTGATATTGGATAGGTGGAAGACGGCGGGTATATGGATGAATTGAGTGGAGGATTAGGAAAAGGTGACATTAGCTTGGATAATAATTTTAATCCTGATCTGATTTAGTGGTGAGAAATGCAAAATGTTGCATTATATGGGGAGTTGGAAGCGGTTATGCGGGTTATGTTCATGCTTCCCATATGTCAATATAACAGGTTTGAAATAGTTGTTCACCAGAACGTTTTTAGAAGACAGAGCTCTGCCACAAATGCTACCAAATACCATCCTTTGAAATGGAGCTAAAGCGGAAGTTCAAGCTGGAAGACTCCGGCCCCACCGTTCACCCATCAATGTCATGCTCATCTCCGACCTCAGCGCTGGACCTCACCCGGCGCGTTCAATCAGCAATCAGGCTCTGCATAAAGGATCCACACCCAAGCTGCCAGCCGCTTCCAAGCTGCCAGCCGCTTCCCAGCTGCGTTCAACCCACCACCTCCCCTTCTCCACCCACATCCTTCGGCTCTAGGATGGCACCCTTTCCTGACCTCCACTACCAGTGTCGGACCCCGGGGGAGAATATCCCTTACCAGTTATCGAGATGTTCATCGAGTTCACATCAAATCTCAGCTCAAATTAACTGCCGGGGTCCAAGCGCCAAACCACTGTTCATTCTCGTCAATAAATCTTTTAAATCTTTTAATTGTTCCCCTTTTGTCCGTCTGAGTCTTTCCAGATTGAACTGACTTGGGTCAAAAGTTTTGAATATCCTCCCACAAGCTTCTCACAATTGTTTGCTGGAGTTCCAGCCCATTCCTCCTGATAGAACTACTGTAACCGAATTTTTTATTTTTTTTAATCTGGGTTGCTCGCACATGAGCTACTTCGTAACATTTTTGGCTGCAGGTTTAGGGTTATTGTCCAATTGGAATACCTATTTATGTGCAAGATTCAGCTTCCTGGCTAATGATTTTAGATTTTGGTAATATTTTTCTGCATGTTCTTTCCTCTTGATGGAATATCTTCTTTGAAGTGTACCTGATCCTCCTGTTGCAACACAGCCCAAAATATGATGCTGCCCACCCATTTTATATTTTATTTTATTTTATTTGAAGTGATGGCTTCCTCCTTGCTGAGTGGCCTTTCAGGTCACGACAGTATAGGACATGTTTCACTGTGGAAAATGACACTTCTTTCTAGCTCCAGCCGGCATCTTTACAAAGTCTATATGACTTTTTAAATAGATGAACACAGTACCTTCAAGCTTTTAAAAATTTTCCCCAAGGGTCATCCAGACGTGAACAATTCCCCCAACTCTCTTCCTGATGTCTTGTCTGATTTAGTTTGACTTTCTCTTTGTGTCAAATAAGAAAGCAGTGTTTTCAAGATATGACCTTAAATATATCCGCTTAAGTCATGACATAATCATTTAAGATTTTCTTCCTTCTTTTAAAATATAGAAACAATTCTGCATGTGAACTTCAGACTATGAAGATATTAAGAAGGAAATCATATCCTGGCTGTTGCAGATAAATCTTTATATTATCTTTTTTAGATGAAAGAACAATTAAGTCTTTCCTCCTTTGCCTTTCATGTGGCCACATTCTGATCATTTTGTCCTTTTAGCGCCACTGTAAATCTCTACAAGAGCACACTGTTGGACAGAACTAGGACTATCATTGCCTGAAGAGGAACTTGAATAAATAGCTTTGTAATTAATTAGTCACAAAGTACTTGGCAAGTGAAATATTGTCAGTGAAGCACCTTATATGCTGAATTATTTATAAACCCAACTGCACAAACTGTGCATGTGTCCAGAAGCGCCCTTTATAAGTAGATGCTAATTTTGTAAGACACACTGATTTTCCATTAAATCTTAACATCTGTATAGTGATAATTTGTCACATTGGGATGAATATTGACATCCTTTAAATTGAAAGTTATTACTCTCTCAGCTTGCTGAAGCACGGCTCTGTCCCGGTTTATCACTGTCACGTCTCTGGCGCTTTCTTTTCTATTTTCCTGAGCTCACTTTATCATTTCTCTAATCGTTGCCTTTGACTGATGTTTGTCCACTTGGAGAGGGACTTCCTCAGAATGATTGCAGCCACTTCTCCACGCATCTCACCATTCATTCCTTTCAGCCTTCCTCTGAGAGTTTGGCCCAAGCACAGTCTCATTTCTGGCTCCCTTTGCCCAGTCGTGCCAGCTCTATTAAAACTCTGTAGGTCATCATGTGGTTCTCTGGCAAAAGTTGCACATTGCTACGAATAGCAAATCAATTAGTTTGTCATGTATTACCCCTGTGTTGATAAAACAGTCTTGAAATGGAACTATTTAGTAGTATAAAATGGATAGGTTTTCATTTTAAATTTAATTTTTACAGAAATCCTGCCTATGTTTTCTTTTTTTGTTAGGTCATCACTGCACTGGTAAAGGTTTGTTTTTATGATTATTATTTGGAGCCATGGCCTCATTTGTTGTTCTACTATAAAGTATATATTGCTGCGTTGCTCTGCTGTACTCTCTTATTCTAGCGCTGCATGGGTTGTAGTTTTATCAGAAGTTCTTTGTCAGAAACCTACAAGTTGAATAATTAGAAAACTGGATCAGTTTTTATTAAATTAATGTCTTTTACAGCCTTTAAAAATTAAGGTTTACAAAGCCACACAAGAGTTTAAAATTGTAAAGTCAAAGGGCACATATCAACTTTTTTGTGAAGAAAAATATTTTTACAACTTATACTTTTTGTTTCTGTTCAAGGTTTTAGCTAACAATAGCAATAAAATAGCAGTTAACACTAAGATGCTGCTGGTATGTTTCAGTGTTTGTGCTCCTGTTCTGACCAGCATTGTTACTCTTATACATACAAATTGATCTCAGTCTAGAATCACCTACATTATATTAGTAAGACATGCAACATTTGTGCAAATGAAGTTTTTCTTTACATATTTATATCATCTGTTGAATTTCACTGTGCTTCAGGAGTTTATTTAATTTTTTTTACAGGGCAATATTGTCTTATGTTTATTCTCAAAACTTTATGATGTCCTAAAGAAATAAACACTGCTTTCCCATCAGATTGCAGCTGAGAGTGTGGCTAAAAAAGTTTGTTTTGGGCCAGGAAAACATGTTTTAAATGTACATATATCTAGAAATAAATTGAAACGTTATGTTTACTACTTATATGATATTAAGGATTCCGAGCCCAAATTAATCTAATAAAGTGAAAACTATATTTTTCACTGCGTACTAGTTTCAAAGGTGTAGAAAATGTCACACTCATTTAGCGCTTCATTTGTGCGACACAGAAAACTGCGAGTTAAAAACCCATCTTTAAAACAAAATGTTCTCACCAGAATTGACTGAGAAGGACAAAGAATTTACCAAAAAAATTAAAAATCAGACTTTTATATATATTCTTTTTGCAAAAATAAAATGACAAGACCTATTAGGAAACCATTTGTACCAGTTTATTATTCCTGGTATACTCTGAAATAATTTCCTGGCGGTCTAAGCTGAATAATGCCCTGGTACCACCAAGTGCCATCGTGTCCCAGAACCTTTTATCTCAGGCAATAGAGACTAAAACTAGGGTAGAACTGGGAGCAGTGATGGACAGAAATTGTATGTGGATCATCCTAACTACTATGCATTTTCTCCTCCACGTCTTCAAAGAGACTTACGATGGTTGTGATGGTGGCATTAATCAACTGGGTGAAAGTGTGCTCAACAGCCACAGGAGATAGAGGCAGTGCAAAAAAACTGGGACAGTATTAGACCCCGCAGCCATAGCTTTCCCCTTTTCTTCCATAAAAACACATTCTCTCATACATTAACCCCATTTCGCTCCTCATCAACACTCCCTGCCTTTCTTTCACACCATCTTTTGAATTTCTGTTTTCCATCATTTCTCCAGCGCTCCCTGTGCCGCAGCTCAGCTCAGCTCGGCTCAACGGTGCTGCTTGGTAACGTCACTGCCGTTGAAGTGTTAATTGCACATTATATTGGCAAACCCCTTGGAAAGGATTTAAAAAACAGAAGATGTAAGCGGCAGAGGCAATTTATACAAGTAATTAGCTGGAAGATTACATGCTGGAAGACAATTCAACATGATAATGCAAAATGACAGTGCATTATAAAATATGATCAAATCTCAATAAAATTTCTATTTTATTAACAAATTATAGGCATCATAGTGAGAGCTATGGTACCCTGTTAAGTCAGATGAAGCCACTAAAATACCATATCACACACTCTTGGAAATAAAGCTTGCCTATTGCCAAATAAATTACAAATGCTGGAATTACATTTGAGGGCAGGCCTGGTATAATTATGCTATATTTCTACTGTAACACACAGGAACTGGGCATGGTTAGGAGGTAGTTTCATTAGGGGTGCAAATTAGTTTGGAGAGGAGAATTGAAATCTGCTGTTATGGATTTATGCTGCTAGTTGAACTCTGTGCTTCCTTAAAAACATTTTTGTGGATGTTAAAAGTGGCAAGTGTATATTTTGTGGTAGTTTAACACAGTGAAAAATTGTTGGCTTGTACATAGTGATTAAGGCTACAGAGCGATGTAATGGTTTGCACTGTCGCCTTGCAGCACGAAGGTCTCGTTTGAATCTTGGCTTTGTCGGCTGTTTAAATGATCTCCCTGTGCAAGCTTGGATTTTACCTAGTTACTCCAAAAATATGCATACTTGATTGGTTAGTGATTCTAAATTGGCTTTTAATTATTGATGTACTGGCCACTTTATGAGATACACGCAGTAATGTTCTTTTTTATCCAAATAGTGACTAAAAATTAACTTGGAACAGGAAACAGAGGCTTCAGTTAATGAAGGGTCACTAAAAACTGGACAATAGCAGTTTGGGAAATAGTTTCCTGGTCTGATGGTTCTCATTTTCAGTTACAGCATTCAGATACGATAGACAAAATGTGATGGTGGTAAAGCGGATGCCCCACAAACAGAAATTGGTCTTCAATGTGGTTCAATTCCCCAACTTGAGAACTTTGTTCCATGTCTTCCCTCCCTCTAACTAGCAGCATTTTTCTTAAACAAAAACTACCCACCTTGTTTTAGTTTATGCCAGGAAGTAATCAATAAATGGGGTCTAATTCAACACCTAATAAACTGGTCTGAGTGCAG
The DNA here is from genome assembly GCA_903067075.1 of Micropoecilia bifurca. NCBI lineage: Eukaryota > Metazoa > Chordata > Actinopteri > Cyprinodontiformes > Poeciliidae > Micropoecilia > Micropoecilia bifurca. Next base: position 23,273 of record CAEGAF010048783.1, read on the forward strand.
TGTGGAAGGTCGGCTGTCCATCTGTGTAAACTATCCAGGGTGTTCCTTGTTTCTTGCCCACTGACAGCTGCTACAGCAACCACTGGGAAGCACACAGCAAGGAAACCAAAAGGTCAGAATTTCTACATTTCTTAAGCAAGATATATTGATTTTGACAGTTTTCTTGGGTTTATCATCTTATATGTCAAAGTCAAAATATTTCCGTTCCATTCTCCTGTGCGGCTGCACTGGTTTTCAAGTCCTTTGTTCAGCTCTCTTTAAAAAGCTCCTAACACTGTACTCGCATCTGTGTCATCAGTGATGCTACGTCCAAGCCCCTAGAGAGGCGAGTCGCACCTTCTGGCATCTATCCTGGAAATGCTTTGTGGGCCAACATGGCCAGCTGTCCATCTAAATCACTGGCTAGTGACTTGTAACAGCTCTGTCTGTGGTCTGTAGTAAATGCAACTAAACCACAATAACATCCGATGAAAACTCTTTGGACAAAATTAGGCTTACATATTTGTTTTTCCCACAGTTTGAAGTTCATGTATAACATTTCTCAACAACTCAAAAAAACTTGAATTAGAGCATCATACTATTCTATTCTAGATACTGCAGTCGTTTACATTGACAATTATGCCATTTTGTAATATTGAAACCTCCAATTTCAATGCCCTTTATTTAAGTTTTATGTGACAGATGAACACAAGGTAAAATTTATAGCTCGACCCAAAACTCAGACCAGGTCTGGCCAAAATTATATGCTTCATGGTCTGGTTGGGTTAGACTTGGGCTTCTGTGGCACGTTTTTAATAACCCTGGGGAAGATACAGCACAGAGAAAACTAAACTAGGACACGCAATATAAAGCTATATTCTTATAGTCTAAATAGAGGTGTAGGTAATTTACACGGCTGAGGAAAGAAGGAAATGTTCATAGGTTAAATAGACCAACAAGCACAGCACACTGCACAACTAATGTTCACATACTGCTCTGCTCCTAACAATCACACATCAGGATGTTTGTACTAAAAAAAAGTGGAATAAATATGAAAACCACTATTAAAATATAAATTACAAATGATTTCTATATGTAAGAGCGGCAGAAAAGAGTGTGATGTTAAAAGAACTCATGAAATCCTTTTTGCAGTGTGCCAGCACGGTCAACACGTGTAAGAAATCACTCTGATCAAAATAACTTTTTCGTGTTTACATAGAAAACCAGACCCTGAACACATACCCCTATGTTGAAACACGTTGGTGGCTGTGTCATGATGTGGGGATGCTGTTTTTCAGCCAGAACAGGAAAGCTGGTCAGTTAATTGAGCTGAATACCAGGCAGCACTGTTAGGGCCCCAAACGCTTCTTGGCTGAGTTGGAGGGTCACCGTTTAGCAGGACCCTGGAGCACAACCTTATTACTTACTATGTGGGCACGAATATTGTTCTCTAGATGCTGAAAGCTAGTAGAAGTAAAGAGCAGCTCACTTGCAGCTGTAATTGCAGCTGTCGGTTGTTCTACAAAGTATCGGCTTGATTCAACATGCGTAAAACACCTTCTATATTTTTAAATATGGTTTTGTAAACTATGCTTTCTTTTTTATACACTTCATAATTTTGCAATACTTTGTGTCGGTCTGTCATGCATAAAATTCTTCTAAAATATTGTAGGCTTTGTAGTTATGTCATGACAAAATAAAAAAAAAATTAAAAAATCAGAGAAAAAAGTTAATTTGCTGTGAATATATATTTTACAGGCACTGTTTATTTCACTTTTTGGCACCTAGTTAGCATATCAAGAACAGGGGCTGGAAACATGGAATACAGCTGTCATATTTGACTTTACATAATTCACTCATAAATTTCCACTCAGGCTACTTTGAGCTGTGAGTGGCAGGTCTGCCGTCTGCATCCAGATATGGCTGCCTTGATAGGACTGTGAGCTTCAAGTAAAGCTTGTGTCCAGTCCAGCAACAATTTGGTGCCTTTATGTAAGATTAATACTAGAAGAATACAAATGAATTAAAAAAAAAAACTTTGTGAATGACTTTGCTGGTGTTAATCCCCCTTTGATTTATTTCTTCTTTCTTCTTTTTTTGTCCTCTTTCTTCTCTGCACGTCTTTGCTCAGTATCCTCTTACCCTCAGGTTTTGAGTGACACTACAGTCTTTCTTTTATATCTGCTGAATTCAGCTGCTGCAGCTCTTCACATTCATGTGTGCGCGCACACACAAACACACACACACACACGATCACACACGTTTTAAGACATAAAACAATGTCAGCAGGAAGGATTTTCCTGGCGGCCTGCTCTTCTGTGTATTGTATGATCTTGGATGTATTAAAAGGAAACCTCTGCAGTCACACCTATTTAGTCGCGCTCTCACTTCCTTTTCTATCAGCACCAGAAAATTGAATTTCTATCGCTGTTGTTTCCTGTGATGTCCCTGTCCCAGATACGTCACTCATGTCCCTCAGTGCATGGAGGCTAAGACACACTCATGAAGGCACACCAATAAGACTGTTTGTTGGGTAATTGTTAATAGTAAGTGTTTTACTTCTTTCAAAGTGTCTTTTGCTATTTTAAAAGATGAAAAATACTGTTTCAAAAAGATAAACAGTGCACTTTGTGTTGTTACTGTTTCTAATGTATGACCTATTCATTATTTAAGATAAACACTGTATTAAATTTCACATATAGTTTTGCTTTTGAATGATTTTTGTCAGTGGAAGCACTAATGGTGAACCAGCAAAGGACACCAACAAAACCAGCTGGCACATGTTTTGTTGCAAAACCTTGAACCTCAAAGCTTGAGGTTTATGCAAAAATGCAAATATATAAAACAGAACTAAGAATAAAATACTGTACATATTCATTGTTTTAATGCATTTTATATTGTGTTACTTGTGTGTCATTTGTGAGGTTGGACTAAATGTAATTCGTTGAAATATCTACATTCCCTACCTGTTTAAAACAGGTGGGAATCAACTTTTTCATAAACTTTGTGACCAAACTTACCATTTTTGTCTCCTGTAACTTATACGGCCACCTGCTGGAAATGACTTCTCGTCCATTGTGGTTATTTTGAAAGTGGAAGACTGACTAATGAAGAGGAAATGAATGATAAATCCACATCATGTATGTGTCTGGTACATTACGTTTAATGATTGTAAATATCAGCGCATCCCTGAAAACTGCCTTGCTATCAAGCTCCCCACCTAGTAGTCCTGCTTCAGGGCTGTTGGGGCTGGAGGCCGTCCCAGCTGTCATCGACTGAGTGTCAAAGAAGACCCGGAGCTTTAAAGCGCTCTCTGAGCTCTTCTTAACTTTTTCCAAATCAATTAAAGTTTTCCGACGGTATTTGGGTTTTTAACACTCTGCACGTTTCAAGAACATTTTCTTCCTGACTGACTAAATGTGTTGCCACAAAACTGCACACACGCACATAATGGGATGACGATGACTTAATCTGAAGGTATGTGACATTCTCACTCGCGCACATCAGGCGGATTGAGCAGGCGGTAACAGATGGCTCTAAACCCCGCAGATGTTTGTGTGCGTGCAGCTTTTGTCATTTGTGAATAAAGATCTCTTGTTTTTCTTAATTGAATCTTAGATGTGAATGGCTCATGGGACAGAGCAACACTTGCTCACTCACACACACACACACACACACACACACACACACACACACACACACACACACACACACACACACACGCAGATATGTGTTTATTTCCACAGTGTATTCGTATTTCAGCATGCTCTGAGAGACACTGATCCATTAGCCGCTGGTGGTCTGTCAGTGGGCAGGAGGGGCTGGTCTGGTGCCTCACTGGTGGTGCACAGACATCTGTGCGCCTGAGTGTGTTGGAGTGAGAGACGTTCGGAGCCGGTGTGCTGTGAGCCAGGAGGGCTCAGCCTTCCCTATATTTGGTATCCGAGTCCCATGTGTGTGATCGAGAGTGTGCCCATGTGTGCCTCTATGTTTGCTGCTTTGGTTATCTTTGACCTTCCGTCTGAATGAGGAATTTCACGGAGTTGTGCTAAAAGAGCACAGCAGAGCGTAATGCACTGAACTAATTAATGTGAGATAATAATTAGCTGCTTTGTTTATCCCTGTGGGGAACTTGTGAGTTCTTCAGAGGTCAGAGAAGGAAACAAAGCTGTGGCTAATGATCCTGCCCCTGGACTCCTGCAAACAGAGATGACTCCAAATGGGTGTATTTGTAACCCCCCAAAATGTTCAATAAATCAAACAGTCTCATGTTTTGAATCTATATTTAATTGTTATTAGAGGGATGTTAGACTTTTAGTGTATAGCCATGTTGCAGTTCATGATCTCATGTTTGAATTATTTCAAAGATGAGGTCACCGTTTGAGATAGTAAGCCTGTGGCTGAGTGATCATGTTCTACTTCTGTATGAAGTCAGGCAAAAGCAAAGGCCAAGGTACACCCATATATTTAGGGCGTACCTATGTTCTGCTCATAGATTGCCACAAATTGACTATGATGTAACAGGAAACATTCCAAAAATTACACAGCTTAGGTCAAAGATTTGACTCTATACCAGTAATGTGTCACAGTACATTGAAAACATATGAAACACATTCATTATCATTGACTTGTTTTATTGTTCTGCAGCTTCAAGTGAGCTAAAGTGTAGCAGCCCATTGCAGTATGAACTTCGAGTCCTGAACTGTTTCCTTTGTGGTCATAGTTCATTTTATGTATGACTTTGACCTTGATGCCGTGTGAGGTGTACTGACAACCAACAGACAGAATATATCTATCAAAATGTTCTCCACTAATCTTAAAGGGAATTATCACGTGGAAACTCATTTATAAGTCCCACATTGCTCTCTGGATGGTAACGTGTCATTGCAACTTTCGCCACACATTAAGTTTCTCTTCTGTCTCTATTAAGGATGGTGTTGGTTTTCAGATGAGACAAATGGATCATCATTTGTGATTCCACTGCAGCTTTCTAGGTGAAGCTTAACTGTTATCAGCTTATATTAAAGATTCCACCTTTTTGCAATGTGCACCATAAAAAATGAAAAATTAACTGGCTGTGGAGTTAGGAATCTACCTCTGAACCCAGCAGGGGTCCCACTGTAAGCTATAAAGAACTAAGTGTTGATAAAGTTCTACAAGAGAATAAGGAAATCCTTTATTTTCATCCTCTCTTTCTACTGTGTCTTCTAAAACGGAGAGTTTGGAAAGTCTGACATGTTTTGTGTTTAAACTCTGAGCTGTGTATTTTCCCCGATTTTCTGAAGTTGGCTTTTCTCCAAACCGGTTCAGTAGTGAAATGGGAAAGAAGTGTTTCTTTTGGCTGCACCTTTTGAACTGTTCATTAGTGGAGCTTCCTGAATTAGTAAATGTTTTACATTTGGCTAACAATGTTAGTTATATAGTATTTTAAGTTATTGTCACCACCTTGTAGAATATTTAAATAGCAGATATTGCAAGAGGAAGTTGAACTGCTCTTGTTTCATTTTAATATGAACTCTGTTGTCTTCTGTTGGGGCGACTGCTTTGCAAGCAATCCGCTATATATCAAACCTATAGCTAACTGAGGAGATATCAGAAGTGATGTGCTCCAAATAAAACCTAATTTTTAGGGCTTTCAGCCCAGCATCTCCCTCATTACTTAGACAAGACATTCAAATAAGACTTGCTTTAGTGAAATGCATTTTAATTGACCAAGATTCTCCCCTATTCCCCCCTCTGTACTCTTTATCTGTTTAGTTTAATCCAGTTTCCAATAACCTACTAATTCAGCATAAGCAGTTTTAGACCCACATGATCCAGTTCAGTACAGTGTAATCCCATTTCAATCTGGTATTATCAGGTCTTGAGCAGCTCAGTTCACACTGAGAGTGAATTTGTTTTTAGTCGCGGTTAGCGACTTGATCCTGTATCTCCATCTTTCTCTGCGGGAAGGCTGTTACGATTGACCCATAAAGTGGACAGATGGAGACGGGTTTGTCTGTGTCCGCATGAGTCTGTCTGTACCAGCAGTAGCTTCCTCTGGCCTTGTAGATTTGGCAAGACATCTTCCTTCCGCACACACTTACACATATGCAGGCACTGTGTATGGACAAAACCACACACACACCACCATTGCCTTAAATTGAATCGGATCATACTCAAATTTAAAACCACGTCTTTGCACTAAAATCTATTATGGGATTTGTTAAATGCTAATGCTTTTATTCCTCAATGCCTTATCCATGTGTTCAAACAAGATAAAGTAACCCTCACAATCTGAGTGCACCTTGGAATGAGTAGACCCAAATTATTTAGACTATTTGCTATCAAAGTGGCAATTTATACTAAAAGTGTGCAATACTGTTAAAGTTTGATTCAGAATTTGGATTGCCGTTATCTTATTCAGTAGCTGTGGGAACTACAGAGAGATTCAAGGCAAAACAGGGCGATGAAACTGACTGAGACAGACTTGGCAGTTTGGTTTGACGACCTAAACTTCACTCTGTCTCCGGAGCCTTGCAGCTGCTCTTCGCTGTCCTGTGTGCAATGATGTCAATAAGCAGCTGCAGTTAAGTAACGATACTGACAACCCACCCTGACCGTCCAAGAGGGACACCCACACCCTCTGACTGCTTATTTACCAGTCATGTTTTGTTGCTTAATTGCAACAAATTGTTGTAGGCTAACAGATAGAAGAGCGATATTATTTTGGTCTCCATGGAGAAGTAAAGGATCTGAATTTAACTTCCACTTATGTTGATCTTTTTGTTGGTTATTCAGATGCATGAAACTAAGATGCAAAGATGCATGAAAACTAACATACTTCACCTACTTTATTTTAAGGAATATTACTACATTCGCAAATTTTATTTAGGGTTATGGAATTTCTAGTAACTTATTGATTTTTGTGCAAGTTTATAGTCCCTTGTCAAAGTATCAGCGACTCCAGCAGAGCTCTACAGATCCAAAGCTCAGGTGGAAGAATCGATCAACGGAATAACTATTAATCATTTCTCCACATATCTGGTCTTTCGCAGATGCGCTCCAGTCATGCTGACTTAGATTGAGGTATTTGGTGAAGAAAAAGGGCAGAAATGCTTGTTTCTACTTGTTCAAAGCAAGACAGAAATGTCCAAAGACCTGCAGCTGTACTTGCAGCAGAAGGTTGTTTTTGTGGCATATACAGTATGTATTGCCAATAAAGCATACGTAATAAACAGAAGAAGAAATATTGTGATTGTTTTCTATAAGAAAGTTTGTGTTAAAAGTGTCTCAGTTTGCAGCAGCTTTTCTCTCCCAAACAAAATGCTGATTATTGTCATTAGAGCTTTGTTTATTTTTAGTTCACCAGGTAAAAATAGCTGCGCTAACTACAAACTTTTCCATGCATGCTGGATGATCTGCTCTACCAAATCAAGTGTCTAATATTTCTGTCACTTTTTTCTTTCTTTTGGATCCCTTTCATCCTCTTAGCATTCCTTTTTAAACCACATGGGCTTTGCCATTTTCTCCCTTGAACTTCATCAAAGTACATCATCTGCCAACAATTTCTTGTAATAACTATAATAACCAGTCCCACATGTTGAAGACCTCCTAAGTAAAAACCTATGTCAGCAGATTCACAGCTGTTCTTGTGATTTCAGTGATAATTTCACCTCAATCAAAATGAAACCATGGATTTGGGAAACTGGTTTGAATCAGTATCTGAGTTCTTGTCATCTTGCTCACTAAACGTGCAATTCAATTGCTTTCCTTGTGAATAATGCAGCATTTCTGTTTGATCTGCTTGAGATCAAATTGTGAGTTTCAAAAAAGTTAAAAGGCATCAAAAGTATGAGGAATATTACGTCATATACTTTGAAATTTGGCTACAGATTTGTGTCTAAAATTGCAACAGAAATATTTTAAAATAAACTTAAGCAGGCATGTTTAATGTTTAGCTGCTTAGATTTTTATCTTTGTTTTCTACCATGTTTTAACAGAAAATATTGTCTTGAACCTACATTTCACCAATTTACTGGTTTCCACTGCATTGTAACTACTTTTTCCCATTATTTTGGATTCAAACAGGGTAATGAAAACAAATCTGTTAAGGATATTTCAGAGACTTACATCAGATTTACTTGACAACTGGACTGACAACTACATGGAAAAAAATGAAGAAACACATGGAGACTCAGATGCGCAAAGCAAATAAAAACAGTAGCGGTACCAGTTTCTTTTGGAGACCAATCGACTTTAACGAGTGTGGAGTATGAGGAGAGGCTACTGCAGCACTTTGACCGATCGTTCAAGGGTGTGTGTGTGTGTGTTTTTCTGGATTTAAACTTTGAAGATCCAGTCCTACACCAAGACTGATTGGAACTCCACCCTCTTACCATCTGCCTTTCCATCTGACACCACAGCTTGGTTCTTTCCATTTTAATCAACTTTATTTTCCACTAATGTAGCTAACTCATGGCCTTCTCTTTATTACCAAACTTCCTCCCTCCTGCAGTGATTTCTTCTCTATGAGATCTTTCTACATTGCCCTACAGTTGAAATACATTTTGGGGTGTTTTTCTTTGTTGCCTCTATTCCATACCAGATGCACTTATTTTTAGTTTCCCATGGAGAAGAACATTTTCTCATTAGCTCATTTTTGACCATTACTGAGGTAATGAAGGGTGAAAGAGGTTCTGAACCTTAGTGTACGTCTTTTTTTTCTATGAAGTAGAAAAAGTCAGAAAAGGAACAATCACACTGAGTTTGTGCTGCTCTAAGACAAGAATATTTCAGTTAACTTCACATTTCTTTTCTTTTTCTTTCTCTGACGATTTTGTTAGGGGCTTGACAAAACACCTTAAATACAAAACAAGCAATTTTTATATTTTAATCCTAATAAAGTCTTGTTTTGTAATTGGTTATCAGCTTGCAATAAGAACAAAGACAGTCAATGATTTTGGTATTAGGCCTACGCCTAAATCACTGTCTGTGATATAATTAATGAGGCTCAGTGTTTATAAATGGCTGCCAATGGAACTTTAGACAAAATTAAAGTTCATTAAAAGGATTTAGGTCTGTGGCTCCCTACACCTGTTATTGAACACTCCTATGGAGAAACCTTATACAGACAGGCACACACACAACCACACACACACAGGTGTTTAAACTCAGGTGTTTTCATTTATACTCAATGGTCCCCCTCTGGATTGTGCAGCCCAATATCTCTTTATATTTAGATGAAAGACTGCAGTTGCCACTAAATAAATGTTGCATTAACTCAAGTAAATATTGAAATCAAAATTGTTCATAATGATGAGTCCATAATTAAAAAAAAAAAGAAGTATCTATTCCATCATGATGCATTGAATTACAACAAAATACAAACTTTTTAAGCCTTGTGTCCAATGAGAAACATAAAAGAAGTTACAGTAAAACTATTTATTTACGGCATATTGTTTGTTATTATTGCATATTATTGCATATTATGTCTTGTTGTTGTTGTTATTATTATTATTATTATTATTATTATTATTATTATTATTATTATTATTATTATTATTATTATTATTATTATTATTTATTAGTTGCGATGAAAAGAAGGACAGTCAATGATTTTGGTATTAGGCCTATACCTAAATCACTGTGATATAATTAATAACAAATAACAATAAATAAATAATAACAATAAATAACAACAATAAATACCAATACATTGTTATTGCATATTATTTGTTATTATTGCATATATCTCAAGCGGAGCATCGTGGCGACTGCTTGCTTGTGAAAGTAAATCTGCTGCGCCTCACCTTGATGCACAGCAGCTTTGAGTGCCATATGTAGAAAACAACAAAACAAAAAATACTGTAACTTGCTGGATGGACTGGACCCAAGGTTTGTATTTTGTGGTGGTTCAATGCTTTGCAGTGGAATAGATTCTTTCTTCTTTTTTTAATTATTGATTCATTTTTTAAACAATTTTGACTTCAATATTTACTTAAAAACCAACATAATAATAGTTGAGCAGCCCTACATTCATCTACCCACACCAAATCTTTATGTGCCCTTGGGCAAGGCACTTAACTTCAAATTGCCCACCAACCTACGTATTTGTGTGTGAGTGATGTGATTGCCACTGTAGGGTAAAAGTGCTTTGAGTGGTCAGCGTGAATAGAAAAGCTCTGCATGAGTTCAGTCTGTTTATCATAACAGCAATAACATCATTTAGAGCTTTTACAAACATTTTCACCACAGATGCCAATAGATACAGAACACGCTCTATGCACTGTATGAAAACAGTGTAATGACATTAACATATTCACAAAAACAAACTTGACACTATGTAGTGATAACGTTATCTCTGTCAGTTGGTTTTAATATGAATTTCTGAACACAATATAGCATTTATGATAAAATCCATTCATTTCTAACAGTTAAGATCATTTGACACTGTATCTATTAGTAATAGGTTTGAGCTTGAGATGTGCAATGTGGGTGTCATTCATTCAGTGCAAGGCCATTGTGTTGCATCCTAAATTACCATGACAGCAGCTGAATCCACCCGTCACTCCTTTAATCTTATTGTTTCTCACTCAGTTGAATGCTTCTTATCTACTTCCGTCTGAATCCAGTTTTTTTTCTTTATTATAAATTCTTATCTAATTGATTTAATTAACCATGACTCTTATCTTCTTCCTAGTATCACTGATTTCTTCCATAGAAAATGAAAGATACCGAATATCACAGTGCTGCAGCCTACTGCCCCCAGGGTTTGGGCCCTGCTGGTTAAAGCTCCGTCATATGTGCATCTGTCTTTTCTATGTACCGGCTCTGTTACAGATTTTACAAGCTCCACTTGAGCTGGAATTATTGACTACACTGGTAAAGTTGCTCCCACCAATGATATTTGGCCCTCTGGGGCTGCATGGAGTTACAAACTGTGAAAAATGTGGAAATAGAGCAAGAACTGACTGGCTCTGAACAGGATGAAGTGAATATGCACCCCTCCATCACGGGGTGGTTTCCCCCGTGATGGAGGGGTTTTGTGTTGCTGCCCTGCCAGAGGATGGCTGACAGCTGCAAGCTTGACTGGGAAATTCAGTGACTCCAATGAAGAGTGGGAGAAAGCTAAAAATATTCATTTCTGTAATAAAAAAAAAGCATATTTCATTTCAAAATAACATCAATGCAACCTTTAATGCCAACCCATCATGTAATATATACAAATATGTGATATTTTTTAATATAACACTGAACACACAAAATGGGCCCAATCAGCATTGACAATAACATATCCTAATGACCGAAAGCAGTGAACATCTGCTTTAATATCATGAACACTTTTTGATGATCGGTTTATCATAGCATTTGATTAGAAGCAGTTGACTGCTAATTGCTCTTCTAATTCCTGTGCAGACAATAAGTGTTCACATGTTTTTGTTAACATTCTTTCTTGCCTAATAAAAACAAGAAACATTTAAAATACCAAGTTCTTATTGAGTCACAAGTTGTAACATATTAGGCCGGCGTTTCAGACGGCTGTTTTTGTTTTTGTTTTTGTCTCTTTCTCCATCCCTGATGCATTATCTGACCCACTATGGCTTGTTACATCTGTCCCATTTGCCAGTTCTCCATGGTCGTTGTCATTCCTCCATTCCTCCCACGTGGCCCACTTCCCAATCCCACTTTCCTGCAGCTCATGTGTGTGTATGTAAGACGGATCATTTCTGAGTAAGATGTTTGCCAAATTAGAGGCTTAATCTCCTTTATAGAGAATTATAACCCAGGCACAGACACATGCATGTAGAGGTAATCTGCATCTTATCTTCACAAAATCCATCTATTTGAGAGAAACGAATCTACCAATCATTTGGGCAATTTTAACTAAGACCAGCTAAACTAAAGACATTGTCTCATAAGATTTGTACAGTCTGGGAAAAAGGATGTAAGGCCTGTTGTTTTGGACTAAAATACATGCTGCGTTCAGCAGTTAATTTCTTTTCAGCTTTTGGTTGGCAGTCAGAATTGGTCAAGCAGCTCTGTTTGCTTCTCATCTACAAGGAACGACAAATGAATGCATAAGTCTGAGTCTGATACTCCAAAAATATAAAACAAAATGGTAACACTTTATTTGAAGGGGTGTGCATAAGACTGACATGACACTGTCATAAACATGATATAGCATTAAAGGTCCATTAAAAGTACCCTACTTGGCATGATTTTGTATATTGTGATAATTTAATGCAAAGTTGGCATTTTCAATGGACTTTCAATGCAACTTTTAGAGCAACTTTGCATTAAAAGTGTAATTTACCGAATTACACTTCATGACATCTGTCATAAACAGAAAGACTTCTTTATGTTCATGACAGGTGTTATGTCATTCTTTTGACTGTGTCATGTCAGTCTTATGCACACCCCTTCAAATAAAATGTTACCAAAAAATAAAAAGAAAAAGAAGAATGTCAAAGAAACAGTTCCAGGATGTCCCTCATTTTATATTTTATCCACCTTATTTATCATTTAACAGAACACTGAAGCTGTGTGAATAAAATGCAGGTATTTATTTTGGTTCATCAGTTTCAGTAAAAACAAACAAACAAAAAAAACATTATGCAACTGGAATGACTATGTTTTTACATCATATTTATCATAATGCAGAGCAGGATCATCGGCAGCCTTGTTTGTTTTAACATCCCTTGGTATGATTGATTTAATTTAGTTTTTTTTCCCGGTCAGAGTTGTTGGTGTGCTTTAGATCACTGTCCTGCTGCATAATCCATGGACATTTTAGTTAAAAGTCACACACTGGTAATTTCCTCATTGAATTTTCTGAAAAGAGAGCAGAATTATGGTTCCATCCATACATCACAGCAAGTTGTCAAAGCAGTTTTGGTAGGCCTGATGGTTCTGGATACTACTTTTGAGTTGTTGCCCATCTATTATCTTTTAGCCTACTTCATCTTGTCAGGCTGGTCTTGATTAAGTGATTTCTGGATCCTGCTGGTCAAGTTTTTATAAGCCTTACAAGAAGTCAGTAAGGAGGCAAATACTTTCTCACAGCACTGTTGATTGATCCCAACTATTCGCTTATTTCTTCTCTCTTTTTTTCAGAAAACTTCCTGCAAGATAGAAAATTAAAACATAAAAATTATGTAAATCAGCATGTTGCAGCATGATTTGAAGATTTATTTATGAATTGAGGATAGAGGAAAGCATCAAACTCAATCTTGTTTTTGTAGTTTTATGCAGTGAATCCCTGTGAAACTAAAACCCTGTCTCTATTTTTTTTTTCTTCATCTCATTGAGCCAGTGCTGAAAAAGAGTCATCCAGCTCCTGTTCTTGAAAAGGCAAATACTCTAAATATTTGATGATTAATATATATAATTCAAATCCCTATGTGATGAATTATTCATGGTCTGGTGGGATTTTGTGGATACTTGTCTTTGTTACTGATAGCCTGCTGTTTCATCTCAGTGACAGCCTGTACTGCGTGTGTGTATATGTGTGATTTTTTTTTTTTTTGCCAGAGGATGAGCGTCTCGGACTCATCAGTCTGATAATCATCAATCATATATTTCACTGTAAGTCTTGCCTTGCCTTCCACACTTCTAATTGGCAGAGAGGAGAAACATCCTTTAATAAGAACATGAAAAGTTGAACAAACTGGAGTTGGTCAGTGCGAGTGAATGACCTCTAGGCTGATTGATGGATGAGTGATGCTGAAGTGAAGCTGTAAGGTCAGTCAGCCAGCAAAAACTTAACAAGCAAGGCAGCTGAGAATAAGACTGCATGCACAAAGATATGGTCTGCTAATGGTTAAGGTCAGATCCACATGGAGCAACAGAAGGTCATATGGAAAAACATCTTTACTCATTTAAAATCGTCTTTACTTTCAGGGTGTGTTTGAGTGACAGAAAACTTGAAGTCTCTTCTTGCCTGTATCACATCATGGCTTTGCTGTGCGTAGTGCAACTGTGACAACTGTCTGTACTGGATTAGAGTGTGTACATGTATGCATGTGTGCTCACAGCAGACCATTGGCCCACCCACCTAATATGCCACCTGATCCAGAGCACTCGGACCCCCCAAAGTCATTACTCAATGCTACCCAATCCCTCAATGCCTCCCTCTGAGCTCTCTGGAGTCTCAAAGCTGTGCAGGCCCACCAAGCGCAAGCAAACACACACATGTGATGAGTTAATATGGCTCCAATGATAAACTGTCATAAGAAGGTGATGCAAAAGTCAAACCAAAATCACACAGTTTTTTTTTGTTGTTTTTTGTCAGTAAGTGTTTTGGTGTAATTGTTTAGATAAGTGTGTGTTGTGCCGTCTGTCGTATATAGAAATATGGGGTGTTTAACATATTCTTTTTGGGTGTTGGAATATAGTGAAAAAGATCCTAGGAGGACACTGAGCTCACAGGATAAGCTGATGTACAGCATATGGCTCACAGGAGCAACACAAGACAAGGTTGATTGATTGATTGATTGATTGATAGATTGATTGGTTGGTTGGTTGGTTGGTTGGTTGATTGATTGATTGATTGATTGATTGATTGATTGATTGATTGATTGATTGATTGATTGATTGATGGATCGATCGATCGATCGATCGATTGATTGACTGATTGATTGATTGCCCAGAAAGATAAATAGTTTTCTAAATTTCTCCCAGTTTGTATCAGTTTAGACTCTAAAATTCTCTTTTTGTTCCACGTTGTTTACATTTTCTTTCTGTAAATCTCCCTCTAATTAATGCATTTGTTTTTCCTGATTTTCTGTTTCGAATTAGAGTTAAACATCTTCCAAAGGATGAAGATGACTACTGATGTTGTTGAACGTGGGGGAAGCCGGAGCGCCCGGAGTGAACCCACACCTGCACGGCAAGACATTTCCCACCGTGCAGTCCTGTCTTTTGAATATTAAAATGTCCAATTAAAAATCACAGTAGCTTTTTTTCCAATTACCTCTAATCACCAAAACACAAGTGGCCCCGCCCCCATTTTAAATCTCCTTTAGACATCAGTAAATGTCTAAGCGGGATGGACTTTGCGTCTGTTTTTGAACCGGAGTAGAGGTGGTGGAGTCAGAGCCTTTTTGTTTCGCTTCAACAGAGATGTCTTTTTCTTGGGGTTCTCTTCTTCTTCAGAAATATTGCTCTCCTCAGCTGACTCATCAGCTGATTGCTGTTCAAATTCCTGAGGTGGTGTATGGACTTCATCTTTGTTTAATGAACCTGTTGTTTGTGGAAGTGATGTTTTCTGATTTTCCATTAGGCCACACTCCTCCTCTCTGGAAACTGCATCAACTTTACATGTTAGGTCATCTGAAACTGTCCCAACTACTGTCTCAGCTTGTTCAGGAGCAATCTGGGGGATGTCAGGTATTCTTTCTGAATCAGGATTTGTATATATATATATATATGGTATGACTAGAAAGGGTGCAACAAATTATGTCTGTTTATTTAATTTTTTAGTCGACATGGTCGCAAATGTATCATTTTAAAACCATTTTCAGATGCAAACAGTGCCACAAGAAAATAGATTAAATCTTTTACCCTGCTTCATGTTGTCAGACAGATTTCATAATAACAAATCTATTTTAAAAAAGTCTTTAAGGGGTCAATTTTTTCACAGGTGAGTTTGTTTCACTCGCTCTGAAAACCCTCTCAGTTATGTGTTGAGTTTTATTTTTACATATTTTACTGCTGCAGCACGACATTTTCCTACCTGATTTATGAAAATTACATGCACAATTAGCAGAACAACTGTTTGTGCTGACTGTCTTTCTCTGCAGGAGCTTGTGTAAATTTTGTTCCAGGATAATGGGAGTTGCCAAGCAACGGCGTTCAAATATTCTACCTGCAGGTTACTGTAAATTGCCAGCTGTGTTTACACTGTCAGTCAGAATGGTCTTCTTTATCAAGGCCAAAAAATTAAGTCTGTTAATAGAAATAATGGATCAGTAGTGCTTTTACATTGTCAAAGTATTATTTAAGGTTCAGTAGGAACATAGAAAGGAAGGACTGTGCTGTTCTATGTATGGTATGCTCCATTAGCGTCATGTCATTTCATACAATGTCAGAATAAAAAAAGAAAACACTGAACAGGCCAGAGTGAATGTAATTATTACAGTAATTTAATATAAATGGAAGTGAACTGTAGCAGAAAATTCAATAACATTTAATTTTCTTATGCCATCTATTTTCTGTGACCAAGTTCAAGCTCTTTGAAAGGATGTTAAGGTCCCTACTTCTGCAAAGGAAGTGGCATAATATGCATTTTTAGTATACAGAAAGCGTTTTCTTAATTAGCTCCCTAGGTGAAAAATGTGGAATGCTTTTTTTTTTTTAAAAAATGCTTTCTATTTCTCCTTGGTTCTACTTTTAGCCATATGACTTAATGCAGCACTTCGTAGAGCACTTCAATCAGATTTTGATTCTACAACTTTACTATCTCTTCCCCCAAGGATGCATATTCTGTAAACCTTCTTGTTTCCCAACTGCCACATCCATCCTCCCTCCTCTCTTTTACTATTCACTGTCATCTCCTGTGGCGCTTCCCCTTCATCTGACTGCCAAGAGGGGCCCAGAACACGCAGTAACACAACCGCACACGCAGCATGGAAAAGTCCTCAAACTGAATGGATAAACGCTGATACAGAGTCAATACAGAAAGGCAAAAATTGGGCACAGTGGTAACAAAGACGTCAGTGAAATAGAGTTTGTACTCGAATGCTTTCTCAGGAGGTGTCAAATCACTCAGAGAGACCAAAAGAAGGCGAGACCTTGTTATGAAATGAGAACACAGAGCAGATCAGTTATCATTCGAGGAACAATTTGGATGCTTGTTTGATTTGTAAAATGTATCTGCATTCAAGTCATGTGAAATAGGAAGTCTCTGCTTGGGTATCTTTCATTCATTACATAGATATGATCTGGCTGCACTGAAAATTTGGGAACATTATATTCCCAGAGGTTAATATACTTAAGACTGTAGTCTTTAGTCTATTAGACTCAAAACTTAAAAAATCCAAGTCTGACCTATATGCACAGATTAGCTCTTACGTTAAGGATCAATATTCATTGAAAGAGTCAACACTGAAAACTAATGGTTTATTAAAATCATAGAGTAAATAAGGGATCGAATTTTAATCAATCAAAATTAGATTGTTCATTTGTCTACTATAGATTAACTAAAACATGAAGAAAACTTAGAGTTGAACATCTAGTCTATGAGATAAACAGATATACTTAAAAGCACTGTTTACTATGGAAGAGTTAATAGAAAGAACATTATTGCCTAATACAACTAAAGCTGGTTAAAGTCTCAGAACTGATCAAGAATCTGTTTGAATCTCAAATGCCAAGTGAAAAGTTATTTTAAGGATCAGATTTTTATGAAGTATTTAATTTAGGAGAAGAGATTAAAATCAATTCGGTCCATTCATTCAGGAACCAAGCAAAAGGCTCTAGGGGTGTCATGTTGGATGCTCACGGAGTCAGAGATCTACAGTGCTCTCAAGCTGTTGTTTGCAGTTAAGCAAGATGTAACCAGTCCACTCATTGATTTTAAACATCCTGCTTTTCATCTTATTTTATTTTCATTTACCTTTCCCTGTCAGATGGCTTTATAAAGGGAGAGATATCATGAGGTGACCAGGTCAGTTCACAGACTGTGACTGTTAAGATTGGTGACTCTAGTTCTACAAAATGGGTTTCAACTAACTGCTCTATCTATTCATTTGACGTTTGTTCTCTTTATGACATGCTGCATCATCCCACAGCATTTTTTTTCATAGAACTGTCTATTCAGGTCAGCATCTGTTGTGAGGACCCGTTTTTCACATCCATCAAGTTGGGTACAGAGTATGGATGAAGTCTGACGTTCACAGCTAAGCGGATTGAGTTGCTTTTCCACACACCTTGGCTGATATTTTCTCTACAATTTCTTGTTTTTTTATTTCTTTTATGAAGCTACCATCTTGACTCATAACAGACTAAGTTTTTTGAATGGTTTTACTTTTTCCAAAGTTTGTCATAATCTGCAGTTGTATGAACTCTTTATTTCATTTGTGTTTCACTTTTGATATGATCTTTATTGTTTGTTTCTTTCATCTTACCATTTTGATTTGCCCCTTGCGTCAGTTCGTTTAGGCTCATTCTTTATGCTATGGATTTGTCTCTTAGATTAGTGTTTCGTTATGTTTATTGTTTATATCAAGTTAAGGACTCTTTCACTTTTCATAAATCTTACTTGCTTATCTTTTACCTCACCTTCAGTCTGTAATTCTTCTCCCCTTTTCCAGCTGTTAATCATTTCCTTGTTTTCCCCTATTGCTCTTTTCCTGGCTGCATCCAGTCACCTGTAATTAGCCGTCGCAGCTCCTCTTTCATTTCCACATCCTCCTCAGTGTATTCAAGCGCCATGGTTTCATTATTCTCCTCTGGCTCGTCCATTTCTTTCTGTTCGTATTCGTTGGCATTTCTTGTTTCCTGGATCCTCCACTGGCTACTTAATCTTAATGATTGTGACATGGTGAAATCTGCTTGGGAATGAAAAGATGCTTGGACAAGTCACCCATCCATCCATTTTCTTACACCCTTGTCCCTTAGTGGGGTCGGAAGGTTTGCTGGCGCCTATCCCCAGCTAACGTTCCGGGCGAGAGGCGGGGGTCACCCTGGACAGGTCGCCAGTCTATCGCAGAGCAACACAGAGACACACACTCACACATAGGAACAATTTGCATAGGCCAATTTAACCTGACAGTCATGTTTTTGGACTGTGGGAGGAAACTGGAGTACCCAGAGAAAACCCACAGGGAGAACATGTAAACTTCATGCAGAAAGACCTGGGCTGGGAATCAAACCCAGAATCTGCTTGGACAAGTCAGAAGATGGCTTTTAAGATAAACCACATGCACAGTCTTGTCTTTTGCACCTGGAGATTTCTTGCTTTTGATTCAGAATCAGAACAATTGCTTACAAACGTTTTTGAAGATTTAAACACATTTGAGATGTAGAAAGCAGTAATGGCCAGAGGATGTAAAACAACCATCTAGTGAAACCGCAGCCTGCAAAGGTCGATCGAGCCTCTCGGCTGCTTCTTTATCTCTGTCTTCCAATGCAGCACAGCCTCTCCGCACCAAAATTGTCAGGAGAAACTGATCAACTAATCAGAAGTGGATAACATGGTGCAAATACATCAATAAGTTGGTGAGGGAGGAAATGAAGTATTGCCAAATTTAGTTCTCCCTTATGGCATCTATCACAGAAATACTGCAGAAAACGATGACCTGGATCACAATAAAGGTGATTTTCTTATAACTAACAGCATTTTAATTTTTAAAATGCTGCAAAGACAAGTACCCATTTTGTGACTAGCTGAAGTGGGCAGAATAGCAAAGTGTCTTTGTTACTTAAGGTCAATATTCAAAGGTTGCTTCAAGCTACCTAATTTGATTGATTTCCTTCATTTTTCATCAGGTCTTTCCAAAACATGCACTCTTTTTACTTGTAATACATATCACCACTTACTGAAAGGATGATCTAACACCCACAAAAGCCCTGCCTTTCAAAGGTCAATCCCCGCCCCTTGTTAAATGTGAAGACGCCACTTTGTGGCACTCATGCATGTTTGATGTAGCCTGCATGGGTCATGGCCTCTTTTTTTTAAGTAGTCACTGTATGTATGTGTTTGGGGTGAAGGGTCACCTACATTGTTTATGCTCACCAAAGACCTGAATGTTTTGCTCCTGTGAAGATTCACAAACATTTGCTTCATTAAATGTCCAGGAGGATTTGGTGTTTGACTATTAATTTATTGCAGTATTGCAAAGCAACTCATTAGCTTCATTCAACACTTTTAGACATATTTCACACATTTTATATATGATCATTTTGTAAGCCATTACATAAGCACAGTATTGGCCTCTTTTATTCATTTCAAAACCAGTTTTGATGTGTTCAGAAACATTCAATTGTGTCCAAGTTTTGACTCTAGCTCAAGCCATCTTCCTCAAATGAAAGAAATCACTAAAACTGATCATAAACTAGATGAGTCTAAAATATCTATCTTACAATGCCATCTTTAGAAACGAAAATACAAATATTTGGGCAAGACAAAGTTAGACTACTGGCCAAGTATGGTTGTGGCATTATCATGCCGAGGGTATATTTATCTGGTGTTGGCGTTGTGCATCGCAGAAAGTAAAATTATGAATACAGATAACTTGGACAAAGTTCCTCAACATTACGACAAGGCAAAATATTTTTATATTTTAAACCTGGACACAATTGGTGGTTCTAACAGGACATTGACTGCAAATAAATCAAAACTCTTTTTGGAATGGATAAGACATTCCGACATCAAGCTCCTGGAATGGCTTGAACATTAATGAACATTTGTTGACAGCTTAAATATCAGGTCTGTCCCAGGAAACCCATCAGATTAAACTTTCGGTTCTAATTGAAAAAAAAAAAATGGTTACATTTTTTTCTGAAATTATGCCAGAAGGTTGTTGATGGCTACAAACTGCCTATTTTTTAATCACTTCTAAGAGACAAAACTAAAAAAACATAAATTCTGTCAATTGTATGTAAGCTTTTCATCAGCACTGTAGCTTTGTACATGTAGCAAATGGAATAAGTGAGAACTGAAAAATGCATTCATTTAACATCTGTAGTATGTGAACCACACACTCTCATACAATCACACCACCTCTGCATAAGTGAGCTACAACTATCATTAGCATTTCAAAGTAGCAAGGTGCAAGGAGTCACAAAATTATGCTTTTTTGTGCACTTTGAAATGGAAATTTGCAGAAGAAAGAGGAAAATACTGTTTTCTGCAAAGATTGGAAATCAGGTTTCTCATTTCTGCCACACACTCACTGATTCACACAGGTCACAGGAGGAGAACTGATTGTAATGTGGTTTATAGTTACCTGTTGATTGGCAGAATTTGTTTTCATTTGCATTAAAAATTTACTTTTCGATTTCACCTTACTTCAAATCTGAAAATGCAGATGGCCTTATCTCTTCATTTTTTAGAAGTTTTTGCTAACCCCCATGGGAAAAAAATTTGGTTTGGGGTCTCATAACCTTTCCTGTTTGGTATTAGATATATGTATGCTGCAGTTTATGTTGCTGGATTGTAAACCTTCCTTTTTGAAAACAAAAGTTTCTTCAAATGTAGCAGCTATACTCAAATAATTTAATTAGATTGCAGTGTATTGCTATGAATGAAGATACATTAACTAAAACTTTCTGAATACATTTCAAGTGAGATACTAGTTCCCTAATTTATTTTAGATTAGATGCATGTTTCTCTCTGTCAGCAGATTTCCTTTATTTTTTTTCCATCCATCCATCCATCCATCCATCTATTTTCTTCCGTTTATCCGGGGTCGGGTCGCAGGGGCAGCAGCTTCAGAAGGGAGGCACAGACTTCCCTTTCCCCAGCCACTTCTTCCAGCTCCTCCGGGAAAACCCCAAGGTGTTCCCAGGCCAGCTGAGAGACATAGTCCCTCCAGCGTGTCCTGGGTCTCTCCTCCTCCCGGTGGGACGTGCCCGGAACACCTCACCAGGGAGGCGTCCAGGAGGCATCCTGACCAGATGCCCGAGCCTCAACTGGCTCCTCTCGAAGTGGAGGAGCAGCGGGTCTACTCTGAGTCCCATCCGGATGACTGAGCTTCTATCTCTAAGGGAGAACCCAGCCAACCTGCGGAGGAAACCCATTTCAGCCGCTTGTATCCGTGATCTCGTTCTTTCGGTCATGACCCAAAGATCATGACCATAGATGAGGGTGGGAACGTAGAT
>CAEGAF010048804.1:0-16631 GCA_903067075.1 Micropoecilia bifurca
ATCGGTAACAGAGCCAATGATCGGCTGATCCCGATCATCACCGATTTCACGAAAATCGGCCGATTATGATCGGTGACCGATCGATCGGTGCACCTCTACTGTAAACCCTGCTGTTTATCACAATAACAAAATGAAAAACTCCCTATTCTCTACTAATAGCACAATATTTAAAACCAAGTGAGGGATTTGTGAAACTTCAATGAAGGGCGACTTCACAACTTTTATGATTTTGGACAACACTAGAATTGTTCTTTATTGAAGTTTCATAAATCAGATAAAGGTTTCACAAATCCCACACTTGGTTTTACATATTCTGATAGGAGTTGAGAATAATCTAATCCAGATTTGAAGAGTCTAGGTGTTGTAGTTTTTTAGCTCGAGTAATTAAAGATGCTGATGGTAGTGAAAAAGGAGGTGGAATTACCATATAGCCATTTCCCAAATTGGAAGCAGCAATTGGAAACCAACTTCAACCTCATCCAAGCAAGAGGGGCTAACATACAGTTCTGTTAATGTATAAATCTATGGCTGGCATATAATTAATCTCAAATGCATAATTTAATCAAATATTCTTATAAATGATGGTGGCGTTGGCTGTAGGAGTTTACTTTGCAATTGGTGGGTCGCTAGATCGATGCCTGGTCTACTGTTGAGATTTCAGTTTGGTGTATTAAAGGCATTATTAAAAAAGAAACCAAAATATCACACCAGCATTCTGTTCTTTGTAAAAATTACTTTTGTAATCTTGTATACGGTTTACATTGTAGATATAAATATCAGCAAAATTTGTAATTTTGTAACTGTTGGTATTGTACAATTTTTTTACCATAGATATACGGATTTTTTTTGCAGTGTCGACTTACAGCAATTCCATGTATTTTTTACGGTAACAAAATGTTTTGGATATTACAGTCAGTAACTGTTGGTATTTCACAATTTTCTTTCGTAAATTTACTGACTTTCTTTGCAGTTTCGACTTACGGTAGTTCCGTGTAATTTCTACGATAATGAAATGTTTTTGGATATGACGGTCAAAAACTGTTGGTCTTTTACTGTTTTTTACCGTAAATTTACTGACTTTCTTTGCAGTTTCAACTTATGGTAATTCTATGTAGTTTCTACGGTAACAAAATGTTTTTGGATATGACGGTAAAAAACTGTTGGTCTTTTACCGTTTTTTACCGTAAATTTACTGACTTTCTTTGCAGTTTCAACTTACGGTAGTTCTATGTAGCGTCTACGGTAATGAAATGTTTTTGGATATGACGATCAAAAACTGTTGGCGTTATACCGTTTTTTACTGTAAATTTACTGACTTTCTTTGCAGTATCGATTTACGGTAGTTCCATGTAATTTCTACGGTAATGAAATGTTTTTGGATATGACGGTCAAAAACTGTTGATTTTTTACCGTACATTTAGAGTGCAGGTAAAAGACATCCTCCCGTCCTAAGCTGGAAGACACTTCACACTACAGCTCTGTCTTCATACCAATGACTGAAAAAGACTCACAGATCTTTTTTACGCTGTAAGCTTACAGTACTTTTGAAAAGTATTCAAATGACTAAAGTTTTTGAAATTGTGGTGCATTACAATCATACAGCACAATTGTATTGTTATTTTATGCTCTAGATCAACCCAATGTAGCAAAAAAAATGTGAAGGAAGGAAAGTTACATGGTTTTCATTTTTGGACCATTTTTGGTTAGCATGTTTTTGAAAACCATCAAAAACATGCTATGCATTTTACTCCAGTATTCTTAAATAATATGCAAAGTGCTGCACATGGTTCCACTGTGCTCATGCGTTAGAATGGCTCACTCAAAGTCCAGGCCTAAGTCCCATCAATCAATCGTATGGTCAATTGATGGTGACTCATGGATGAGTTTCTCTCTCGCAGAGACATCAGTCCTCTAATTCTGAAAATGTTCTTCAGGTGATAGAAGGCCGACTTTGTGACTGTCTTTATGTGGTTCTGAAGGTTCAGGTCAGAGGTCATCACTACTCCCAGGTTTCGGGGATGATCGCTGGTTTTTATTTGTAATAACTGAAGCAGTGTGTTGACTCTTGATCTATAACTCTAGATCTATAACTCTATAGATCTCTAGGTCCACAGAAAATAACTTCACTTTTATTTATGTTTAACTGGAGAAAGTTTTGGCCCATCCACACATTTATATGTTCTAATCATCTCTTCAGTGATTGGATGGTTCGGAGTCAAGTCATGAATGTAGAGCTGATTAACTACCTTAATTATTTGCATAGTTAAGGTAGTTTGTCTTACTTCCTGTTATAACCTGAGCTAGTGGGAGTATGTAGATATTAAATAAGAGGCTCTAGGATTGAAACTTGGGGTACCTCATGTGATGTGAAAGGTTTTTGACAAAACTTAAAAATAGCTTTTCAGAAAAGTGCTAGATCCAATATGACTCATCTTGACCTATTTTGAAAGGAAGTTTACGGGAAAAAAAAGTGATTCTGAAACTAATAGAAATTTATCCCAAAATTCTTTCATCTATAATTACAGCAGAATATGCTTGTATTGAATACAGCAGCACTGAAAGAAAATAAAGGACACATTTTAAAATTTTGAGTCATAAAAAGGTTTATGCTTTACAGGTAAAAAAAGAAAAAATGATTTGGGATCTCGCATAAAACTCAATTAAAATACAGTAAAGTTTGTGATAGCACAACAAAATATGAAAAAAAAAATTAAGAAACATTCTAACCAATCAGGAAGGTAACATGTTTCCATCAAATACATACACAGGCCAGTCGGTTGCTACACAAACAAAGTGATGGGTGTCACTTGAGTGGACGCCACCATTGCTCTAGGAAGAAATTACTTTAATACTTTGAGTGGAATTAAAAATCTCATTGCAGCAGCTTCTTTTAATGATCTGGAAAGTAAAGAATATTAGCAAATACCCAGCGAGAACACTGCCAATGCATTTGCTACGTCTAATTTATGCGTCCCGTTTATGGCACATTCTCATTTCCAATCAGGTGATAAATGAGAAAATTAAATTTGAATATTAGAGCTCTTAGGGGGCTTTGACATTGGGCAAATACAAAGTGCCTGAAGTATCACATTGTCCTTTTAATGCTAAATAGTGTTATTATGGCATTGTTGACAGGAATCCCATGTATAATACATTGTATTGCCACAACATGGGGAAGTTTAAGAATGATTGCTTTTCCTTTAAATGAGCCTGGAAGACCTAAGAAATTCATATAACATTGATAAAGGGCAGGATGGTGAGAAATCTGTGTTCATCTCTGCGCTCTGTGACATTGAGAAAACCATGTTTTATAGAAGATAAAGCAAGAGGAAAGTGACCTTCATCTTATTAGCAGAAAATAGTTGGGAAAGAGTGGAAAAAAAGCCAATAACCAGATAGAAACTCAGTTTTTAAAATGATGGGTGAGGAACTGACTTGGAACCATTGATAACTGAGCTTATACAAGGTTTTTACACAAGAATCTTTTCCAAAATCAATATGAAAACTTCAGATTTGCATTTGTATTCATTCCCCTTTAATCCTTGACCTCTAAATAAAATCCAATACAACTAACTGCCTTCAGGACTTCAACTAACTCACGTATGTATAATTTAATCTCAGTATAAACTCATCTTCTCTGTGTGGATTAGTGGGAAAACTGTATGCTGAAGACCCAGGGACACAGCAGTCATCCCTGACCTGTTGTGTTGTGGCACATCAGGCCAATGATGGCTTAGTGATGGAGTTTAAAGCGGAGTTAAGTTGTAAAACAACATCTGAAGCTGTGGAGATGTCAACTTTGTAAAATCTATCATTTGAAAATGGAAAGAGTGCAGCAGACCTCAAGATAAAGTTCAGATTTATGGCAAGCCACAGTCATAACCCTGCTCTATGTGGTAGAGTGGAAAAAAGACAGTTTTTGCTGTAAGAAAGCAAGGAGTAGTCCTACAGCAAACAATGAAGAAGATGCTCTAATCAATTGAGACCAAAGGTTTATGTGTGCTGAAAACTAACACTGGATATCACCATGGAAACAACATTTCTATGGAGAAACATAGCGGCATCAGCGTGATATGTGGACAGATTTTATTCTAAACCGAGTGGATGGAAAGGAGGGGCAATACTGGAATAAACAGAATATAAGGCTGCAAAAGATTTTACAATGGTGGAGGAGAGGAACCGTCAGGGAGCACTGCTGTGGATCTTATGCTGAAGTTTGCTGAGGCAGGACTGATTCCTGAACTATCAGTGGATAGTTTTATCCAAAGAAGCTATGACAAATAAGTAAAGCATATTCATCTGGTAAAATGGTTCAATCAGAACCTAAGACCTAAATCCAGTTTAAAATTAATGTTCACAGACTCTCCATCAAATCTGACAGATAATTTTGTAAAGATGGATGGGCATAAAGGGACACACCTAAACTCTTTCAGATGTTTATTTTCCTTAAACTTCACAAACATGCACTTCTTTCAGATAAAACCCCAATCAAAAACAAACAAAACTTAAAGTTTGTTTTTGTAAGTGCTACAAAATCTGAAAATGTTGAATACGTCTGACTCTGAGCTCCCATTAAAGAAAAATAACTTCCTGACTTGTTTGCTGCTGAGATGACTCATTGCTTTTAGACTAAATATCATACGCATTTGCCTATATACAAAAAGATTTAACAGTGAAGGCAGTTTGTTATCAAACACATTTCTATTTATACCATCTGACTAAGTGCTTCCATAATAGCTGTCAAGCTGCTTTTGCATGGCAGAAGTGAGAAGTCAGTGGTTTCTGGGTTTTCAAAAATGTCAGCGCAGAATTGTGAGGATTTAAATTTTTTCAGTTGCTCTATATAGTTTTATTTTTCTGCTTCTGTTTTTGTTTATATGTTTAAATTATGTGTTGATGCAGAGAAAACACAGATCCTCTTACTGGGGTCTGACAGGATGGAGTCGGTCTTGGGCAGGAACTGGTCACACCGGATTCCTTGGTAGCCTTCGCGACACCTGGTGGACAAAAAAAACACAGTTTCTCCTTGAGACTGAAAAATCTCCACAAAACCTTCCTCAGTGTGTTTTCTGACAAAGCAGTGGATGTTTTTTAGAGACAAACAGACAAGGCAGGCATAGATAAACACAGAGAAGTAAGCAGTCTTTCAGGGCACCGAATTAACAGGAGGAGGTTGTCATTGGTCAGTGAATCCTAAATCCAAACACATTGTCAGGAGGACAGAAATTCAGTTCAATGATGTATAAGATTACGAAGGGAAAACACAAGTTGTTGCAGGCCAGAGTCTTTGAAAGGCAACAATGGTTTTAGCTGTGTCCTCTCTAAAGATGTTCTTTTGACACGTTTATTGAATTGTGTTGTGAAGCAGATGTTCAGGGTTGTCCATAATGTTTTTTATTTCATACAGAAACCCTTTTTCAATTTTTGATTCTAAATTGAAAAACAATTGAACAAAAGTACACAGACCTGTCTCTTTCAAACAGGAACATATTTTGTCTTTTTAACAGACATAATATCCTTTAAAATCAAACAATTTTTTTTGTGATAGCAAGATACTACACCTGTATTACTTTCCTAGCTCCGGCAGTTAAATGTTCCCACAGGAGAGGAAGTTACCTCGTCATCAAGCTGATTACAGAAGATCTGCAACATTATCTTTCTGGAAGCACTGAACGTCAGACTTCTTCAAGAAATATAGTCAGACTTATTTCAGTTTCTCCTGATAAACATAATCATGTCTCTTTCACTATCATTAAGCAGTAACACCAGCTCTGCCTCTTCAGCCTCTATTCCAGTGCTTTTCAACCCTTTAAGGAGCCATGGTACATTGTTTTAATTGAAAAAATCTGGAGGCACACCACTAACCAAAAATGTAAACGATACTCTGTAGCTGCCTATATTAAATATATTGTTATTCTTATCAAAGTGTCTTAAATAGGAATCAAATAAACACAAAAATGTATTTTTTATCATATTTTACCTTATTTCAAACTGCACTTAACATGTGCACTTCAAAAATATACCTGAACAGCCACAACACTGTTGTGCGTGTGATGCATGAATGTTCTAATTCTCTTGTTTTAATGTAAAAAATTTGTACCTACTGCCATCTAGTGATAATAGAATTACATGATTACACCGCTAGTCAATGCTACAGCAGAGACATTCAAAGATGGCATTATTTGCAGATAATTCATTTTCAAAAAATCTTTAAGATCAATTACCATATTTTCCAGACTATGAGCGCATCATACTATAAACAGTACCTTCAAATTTTTTGAAACCCTCCATCCGCCTGCCCCCGGGAAACTTACATATACCAGCCGCACCGGGCTACAGGCCGCTGGTATCTGTGCTGCTCTTGGTTTCTCATAAGGACCCAGCAGAGGGCTGCGTCCTAATAACTGCTGGATATATTAAGGACGCAATTCTCCATCTCCAAATCCGATTTCGTTCACACCGAGTTTATGTGCAGCGGTTCTATTTCCCTCCTGTACGGCCAAATCGATACTCTTCAACTTAGAAGCTGCATTATATGAATTTGAAAACATTTCTCCATCGTGCCTGCTGCTAGCATGTGCTTGTTCTAAATGAAAATTAGCTCATTCTTCTTTGATTTCCAATTTTGTCTTCCAATGATTCACTTCCTGCTAAAGAGCCCCATTGTGGTTGAAGATAAATCTACAGAAAAGCCGCACCAGGCTACAAGCCGCATGGTTCAAAGTGTAGGAAAAAATTAGCGGCTTATAGTCAGAAAAATAAGGTTGGTGAAATTGGATAATTTCCATGGCACACCTGATGATCACTCACGGTACACTAGTGTGCCACGGAACAGTGGTTGAAACATACAGCTCTAGTCCATGTCTGGTACAACCAGAATGTACAGAATCCACACAGTTTGTTGTAGTGGAAGTCTGAGATGAACAGAGAGAGAGAACAGACCCCTGTGGGGCGCCGGGGCTGCTGGCCACCGGGTCGGACACATAACCCTCCAGTTTCATAACGTTTAGTGTCGTTCAACTCAGTGATGCTGAATCTGCAGTGAAGAGATGTTAACCCCTCCAAATGTGCATCAATAAATAAGGGCACATTCTGAGGGTTTTGAACAGTCCTCTGAATTTGAGTGGCAAATTAAGAAACGAAGAATAACCATTAAGTAGCTAATGAGTTCTGAAAAGTACTCAGTCTGCCCTTCAGAAAATGTCTCTGAAAAAGCGTGTTCTTTAATAAATGTCAGCTCAATAAATATCTCCTGATCAACATATAGAGGCCTGAGTGAGGAACAGGAACACGGCGCAGGTTTAAACGAAGTGCGGCGTGAAGCCTGGGCTTGTTTGCATATCGGTCGTTGCCTCTGGCTGTTTGAACCTTCGCCTTCCCGTCTCCTTGCTGTGGAAGCTGCAGGTCTCACGTATGGAAATGGACTTTATATGCAGTCTGCTCTGTTTTACTAAGTCTCAGATCTTATCTCTGTTCAAACTGTTTCTTTATTTCACCTCTTCATTTCTTTTGGCTTCACAAACACGTCCAGATTCAACTGCACTGCATTTCAACAAAATACACTGTGGCTTTATTTTACCAGATAAAAACAAGAGAATACGTACGTCTGCCCTGACAAAACTCTCAAACATGTAGAGATTCATTTAAGAAAACAACAAACATTTTGGATTTGATCATTTTTTTCAGAATGGTAACGACAACCTTTTTGTGATCCATCCATGGCGAGTTACTTTTAATCACATCAGCTCCAGCTGGCGAAGAAACATGAACAGAGATGAAAGGATATTTGGAGAGACACAAGCTGATAACAAAAGCTGTGACTTTAAATCTGATCTAAACAATAGCTATAGAGAAGGTCCTTATCTCATAGAACATTATCACAAAATGCAAAGATAGAACGCTAATCGATCATGAAATCCCTGCAAGAGGAGGGGCGACGCCATTAAAGTGTAAAAGTAAGGCATTTAGAATCCACTCCAGTCATAAGAAACAAGCTCTCACTATAAATACATTTCATTTTAGGTCAGCAGGGTGGAGAGCAGGTGAGCAACATGATGATGACTCAAAGAAAACAAAAAAATATCTGTGCAAGCCAAAATGTAAGATTTAAATTCTCAGGTTATTTTATAAAAACTCAATAACTCTACATGTTAAACCCCCCCAAAAAACTAATTGTATTGTTAAACCCCTTAACACCCAGCACTAGCTTGTAGTTACAGGTTAGCGATATAGAATTTAAGTTAGATATTTACATGCAATGTATACTCTTTCCTCACTGACATGAAATCAGACCACAATCTTCCTGTTTTTTATTTTTTGGTAAATTAGGATTGCCAACATTTAAATTAAAGTTTTTTCTGCTTCACTGTCAGAGACATGAAATAAAGGAGCAGAATATTGTTCTAAAGTGAAGTAGTATTTTTGTTATGAGATTCAAAATGATATTAAAATACAGATTACAACGTCTCACTCCTTCGAGATTACAAACATCCAACAAAGTATTGCTGTTTTGTTACAGCCTTTTTCGTTTAAACAAGAACATTTTTTGGTTAATCTGTTAAAATCAGAAAGTTTGTAATTACAACATACTGCTGATGCTTCCTTATTAATGCCATAAAACAGACAGATAATTTTTCATACTATCTTCAAAACCAGAAATTACAATCATACTTAGAACATTTTAAACAGTTGATGTTGATGTTGACAATTTGCTTTGTGAGCTTCTGATGTGAATTTTGCTCTTTATCAGAAGCAGTGATGGAATAGTTACTTTGACAAAGTAACAATCAGATTACTGATTACTCCTTGAAAAAGTAATTTAGTTACTTTATTATGTGATGTGTGGAAAGTTAGATTACAAATTACTTTATTAGTTACTTTCCAAAACTACGAACAACCCTCCACCACCTCAAGATAAAAATTACATTGAGCTTTGCCAATACTTATGCAATTGCAAGTTATTTTGTAATCATAAGATTAGCAATGTATCTCCACTTATAAAGTTGAACATAATATAAAGGGACATAGCAGTCCAAAAAAAAAGAAAGAAAAAAACCCAAAAAACATTTATTTATAATTTTGTTCTTGTTTCTCTTGAGTTCCACTGCTGTCTGCAAAACTCTAAAAAGGATTTTAGAGTCTCGTTGTTTGCAGTTTTCTGGGACAGCGGATATATTAACTGGACATTAACAAAGACACAGCGGGACAAATCTAGAAAATGATGGACAGGGAGAGTCTGACTGAAACTACCTGGATGTCAGTCAAAGTCTGGGGCTGATTATGAGTCACTGCTTATTTATTTCCGATCCCAAATATGCAACTTGAAGTTCAAAACAAGCTCAAAAAACTACAACCCATGACTCATTAAATTTGCAAGCAACTTTAGAAAAAACAAGCCCAAAGTCACTTTTAAAAATCGGACTTGGCAACTCGGACCGAAACTCAAAATAGTTCCTGTTTTTCCAGGAACAAATTGAGTGCCTCCCTCCTGGCTCCATTGCGTTGGTTTCTGTGGTGGTGCGCGATCAGCTATAACTGTGTCATAGAAACGGCGGTCACTCCTCAAGACGCACAGAGGAAATTACATTATATTAAAGTGACAAAAGTTATAATGCAGTGATTTGGATTAGTAACTTTAATATGAGATTACTCATTACAGAAAAATGTGTCTCGATTAGAATAAGGTGTTAGAGTAACTTGTCGCTGACATCACTGATCAGAGGATCTTGAAGGAAACATCTGTCTGGGATATCTGGGTACCTGTGACACACAGCAGAACACTGAGAACCCAAACACACCAGCAATTCCACTTCCCA
Source organism: Micropoecilia bifurca (assembly GCA_903067075.1). NCBI lineage: Eukaryota > Metazoa > Chordata > Actinopteri > Cyprinodontiformes > Poeciliidae > Micropoecilia > Micropoecilia bifurca. The sequence continues at coordinate 9,816 of CAEGAF010048804.1, forward strand.
GCTGCTTCGGAAAAGAAGACTTTCAAGGGGCCTAGTCCAAGCCTGCACTTAAGCCAATTTAATGTGCTTGAGTCTATGAATGTGCTCCAATGATTAATGGGACAGAACTCCTTCACATTCAACACCCCTAGTTATCACCAATGCTATCCCCAGTTATTGGGTTTACTGAGCACTTACTTTTTCACGCTGGGCCAGGTTCATCTGAATAACTCAACTTTTATTTATTTATTTTTTGATCATTAAAATATTTAAGATAGACTATAAAAAGTAATACCAGAATAAATCTGGTATCATCTGGTAAAATCTCAGCATAGTGTTTGCAAAGAGGAAATGGATATTGGTCAGGTGGATTTGGTGGAGACACACACCTGCCCTGCACAGGGAGCATTTAAAAGGTGGATATATATGGTTGTTATTTTGTTCTTTACTAAACAACTGCTGTCATTCATTTTCATCTCACCGTACCTAGCGGATGGAGACGAGATGTTAAGAGCAGGTTCCTGTTTTACATGTTTTCCGTTGAAACCAGGATGTCACTTCGTAGCAGTTGGGTAATACAGAGCGGTAGCTGACATTAGTTTCCTAAAGGCACCAGCCGACATTAAATTCACAATAGAACGAGTCAGATTTCAAGAAGAATGCTAAACACCCACTATTGTGACCCAGGGGGATGAACTGACTGCTTTCCTTACTGCATAAAAAGCTTTTCTTTGTCACATCCATCAGGCCACATCACCTGGCTGACAGATGATATCAACCATGCTGCTAAAAAGGCCTGAAGAAAATTGTACAATTTGTCAGAGTGTCTGCATTGCCTCCCCCAAACCAACGTAAATGATTTTAGCTGTTAGAGGCTCAATATGTGCTGGAGCAGAAACACCACATAAACTCAAAGCTCTATTGCTTCATAGACACGACTAAATTAAATGTGGCCTTTGCTTGAAGTTCAGTGAACTCCTGACTATTGAAAGTTCTCTTCACTTGCTACTGGCCAATGTTTAGACAGCAGCCAGTCCAGGAGCGTCGTCCGTTTGTCTCAAAACTCATTGGTTTTACACCCAGACAAACCAGACTGTAGATGTTAGCTTCTTCAGAAGAGCTTAGATGGTTTCCACGAGACCTGGACAATAAATTAATAACAATATACATTACAATAAACATGTTACCAATTGTATACATACTGTACAAGACTTTGGTGCAGTTAAAAGCTGTTTTTAAAGTGCTTTATTACTAAATTGACATCAATATCAAAACCTCTGATAAAATTTTCAAGAATTTCAGCAGGCCAAGTTTCCACTGTCTGTATTAAATTATATGGACAGTGTCTGTATAATTTGGTGTTCAAACACCAAGGCATAATTAAACTATTAAAGTAGGCCGTTACAATGGAGGGTCTTCATGGTCTCTAAACCTTTTAATTACACCAAGTCTACTGCAACTTTTTATATTAATATGTTTATTGACAAAGATTAGAAAAAAATAATGAAGTGTTGTGTGAAGGATTACATTTGCAAGCTCTGCACGTTTTAATAATCACTGGTATCTTTAACTTTGAACTGAACAAAAATACTAAGCATCCAAGAGGCGATTACGCAAATTCAAACAAACTATCCTCAGTCTGGACTCAATCCCAGGACCCTCTGGTACTAATAATTGCACCATCATAATTCTAATTAGTGGGAAAGCATATTCTGCTTATTGTATGACCTTAAACACCAATAAAGTCCTCATTCTAGAATTATCATGACTGTTATTTTGTCCAACAAACTTTTCTTTCTGGAATTTTTTTCCACATATATCACACAACTAGTATTCCTAATGGACAGGCACAGAGGGGGAAAAACTGTTCTCAAAGTTAAGAGATGAAACGCTGATAATAGGTGAGAGACTGTTGAAGGGTATGAAAGAGTTGCACAGTCTCTAATTAGCAGCACAGTCATTAATTAAAGACGAACAGAATTAGAACGCCCAGGGAGGAATGTGTTTGAGCAAAAGGTTAAATGTGAATCTTCCTCAAACCTAGCGAGCGGAGGATAAATATAGGCATAGTGTGCGCACACACATGCACACATACAGTACACCTGTTTGCCAGTGAGTGTATCTGATCATAATATCAATTGAAATTTGATTATGATTTTACTTATGTTTAAGCTTTTTCAGAAAGCCAAAAACTGTTAAATTTTTATTAAAATGAGGAACTAAATTCAAATGTTCATTTCCATCAACTTTTTTAATGCAATACTTGAAAATGTGCATGCATCAACATAAAAAAAATTTACGAATTGTTCTGATGTAACTTTCCAGCAAATGGAGTTTTTCTAATATACATTTGGAAAATCCAGAAAGACAGGAAAATGTCAACTGAAGACAGATTTCTGAAATGTCCACCTCTGTAACCTGGTTTTTGCAGCACTCTGCCCATGGTGGTACAATATAGAAGACATTCTTCTCAACACGATTCCCCTCGCAGACAGTAAAAATGTGATCCAAACAAAACAATGAGCCAAACAGCGGTGTCATACATCAAAAGTAGCAGTAGGGCTTCCTGTAACTGCCGGTTGAGCCACTTTAATACAGTCCAACTCCACAGCAGTTTGGCTCTCAACAGTCTATTAAAGAAATATATGCCACAGTGCAGCGGTCAGACTCTGACAGGTTAGTTCAATGTTCTTCACACTTTGGGCCATTTTCTCAGAAGAGGCTTCGCTTCAGAACAAGTGACCAAAAAAAAAAAAAAAACAGGAAAAGGAAAGGAAACGGTTGAATAGAAGTGTTTTTCTGTTGTGAGTGGAGTTGTACTGCGAGTAAGTCAATTTGCTCAGTGGGGATTTGTGTGAACAAGATTCCAACTGAATTCAAGATTATTTTTGGCTTAAATATTTTAGATTTGTTTTTCATTTAGTCCCTTTTTAAAAAAATTTTTTGACTTCACAAGTTATTTCCTAATTCAACATTGCGTAGTTCAACACTGCTGTACCTCCACATCTTGAAGAAAAAGAGACTTTAGCTCTTCAAAGATGCAATAATGCAATAATGACGCAATAATTGAACAGCTAAATAATAATAATATATTATTATTATCAGTATAATAATAATATATTATACTGATTATTATCAGTATAATAATAATATAGTTATTATATTATATTATATTATTATAGTACTATTATTAATACAAGCCAATAGCAAATTGAATGGAGATATAAGGCTCATGAGTTTAATATTTTACTATACAGAGATTTATAGGTCATTAAAACCTAAATATATTCTCGTTTAAATGAGAAAAGTTGTAACAGTAAGATGGAAACACCTCATCGGACGAAAAGAAAAGTAGCTGTGTGGGCTCCAACACTATGTTCAGTTAACCACAAAAACTATATCCCATTTTACAAATAAAAAGTTCGGTAAATCTCAAACTACTTTTTGAAGAATCTGCGGTCAATGTAGAACAATGTGGTTCCATCCTGGTAAATCTATTTATTTTCGATTTCAAAATAGAGGTGAACAATGCCAACCAGGAAGCTGCAAAGCAGATGCTAATGTTAACATCACCAGCGGCTAATGATTCACAATATTCTGACAGTGTTTACAAATTAAATGTATCATAAACATCACTCTGTGAGGGTTTTCTTTCCATTATGTTTAGGCTTTTTCAACATTTTTAAGTCAGAATGTTCTGGCTAGCTCATGAAGTTGTCTTTATTTGTTCATTATGCTAACACATAACAAGCCAAGAACAACTTTGTTACTTTAAAGTCAGACTCAACAGATTGTCCAGCTTTGGTGTGTTCACCGTTTACTTCATTATACAAAGTCAGAGGCAAAGCAATAGGAAATTCTTCACATTGTCCAAAAACCTGACAATGGTGTTTCAATACGTTGAGATCATGTGCCATTCCTTATTCTTGCTCTGGCACTAAGGGTGACTAAGGGTAATTTGCCAAGATTTCTTTTTTTTTGGTTCAGTCCTAGAAACATTTATACTCTTTATACTCTAAGTTTGACATGTAACAATGAAAAACATTTTCTATGAACAATGTATGAAAGACAAAAGCAGACAAAGCAAATATTCTTGAAGATTTAAAAGCAGCCAGAGCAATCGCATCGTTTGATGTATCCAGTGCAATTCAATATATCTGCTGGGCTTTAATAGTAACTTTCTGCTTGGTTTGTTTAATCAGACCTGCAGAAAGCCAAATACAATTGGCAGTCCACACTTCAGAGGCAGCCTGAGATGATTACTTTTCAACTTTAATGACATTACGTATCACCAACCCGTATGCGTTTCCATTTATTCCTTCCTCTTTTGATAGAACATTTTTTAAAAAGAAATGGAAATCTAGCTTTGCGCGGTGTCAGGGGATGTTTCTTCTCTCATTTGCCAGACGTTGTGATTGAAATTAATCTGGGTTGCCATGTTTTCGCCTGGTAGGTTGTGGGAATCAGGGAGAGTGTGATGCTGTGTTGTTCCTGTGTAAAAGTTTTAAACCACCAATTATTTCAGCACACTATTCTGTTGAGAAGCCATGCTTTCTTGTAATCTTTTGAAGTGGTTTGGATCTATAATTCTTTAATCTTCCTAAAAACCGCACTGCTAAAGGGAACCCAGTTTGTTTTGTTAATCTCTTTTTTTTATGTCAAATGTGACCTGATCTTATGCTAAGCGGATTTAACACAAGAGTTTGGTCTGACTCAGTATACAGTTTCTAACCCTAATCATTGGTTAAATTATAGACACCTAAGGCACATTTAGTGGGATAAATTATACAAGTTGGGCTTCTGTTGTAGATAAATCTCAGTCTATATGAATCCAACATGTTGGAATGAAACAGAACGTCTCATGAAGTGTGATACTCTGAGACCTCTGATGGAATTATCTGCACACTCATCCTCTGACCACTTCCTGTCATCTTTTTCATGGTTTTCGCTAGTAGTAACATCCAGTTGTTGATCATGTGACTCATGTGATGTGAAAAAAATTTTCCATTGCAGTTTTGCGAAATTCATTGGCAATATCTTTTTTGATACTGTTGAAAAAACACTTCTTCAATGCAGAAAAACATTTTTATCAAAAAACATGAAGTTTTTTGAAATTGCTGTGTTTCCATTAAGCAGATTTGTTTTTGTAATTGAATTTGCACAATTTTACAGGTAATTGAAATGCAGCTAGGGATAGCCGTCCAGAATCTGATTTGAACTCGGTAGGTGATAGACAGAGTGGCTAGCCCAGGAGGCCATTCAGACTATAATTGACATCAATTTCATCTCATGGAAAAGGATCAATAAAGTGTGATCAGATCATAGGTTTCATGAGAAGATTCCCTTTAGTTTCTTCTCTAGCCAAAAATATTGGGTCACAATTCTACTTGTTTCATTTCATAGTTCCCAGTTTGAAGCAAAAGCAATGGGTGTTTGTTCAACTGGTTAAGAACTATCCATAAAGTATAAACTGTATCTAAGAGTCAAAATCTATAGACTTGAAACTCAGCAATGACCTGAAACCTGAGATGAATCATTCCTCTGCTTTAGGCAAGCTTTTCAGACAGCATCTCTTCAGAAATTCCCTTGTTGTTGCTAAAATTGTATTTTCTCTAAAGTATTTTTTCTTTGGTATTTTTAAAAAAGACTCAACAAAATAAATGATTAAAAAAATACATATTTGTGATAAGCTGCTGGTAACACAGGGACTAAAGATCCAGTTTGATTCTTTGCAGGTTTTTCATGACCTGAAAAATTAATGGGTCAGAGTGAAATCAATCCTAAAGATACGTTTCTCTGACAGTGCTTCAGGCCAGAGGACACAAGTGAAAATGAGTGAAGAGACAAGAAACTTTCAAACAAATGTTGAAAAACTTGGAGAAGTCTTGATCAAGACCTGTTTGACAGAAAAGAACAAAGGGATGCCTAAAGACTTTATGTCTTTTAAGTTTAAGCCATAAAAACTACAATGCCAAAAGCTCAAGTCAAATAATAAACAAAGATGTTTACAGAACCTGAGATCTTACAGTGCAATCATAGCTAACCTACATGTTCTTGTTAAATAAATGATTGGTTGACAGATTCCCTCCACATTTCCATTCAAGGTGTTAGTGCTTTTTAAAATAAGTGCTTTATTCAGATATTCACATTTAAGAAACAAAAAAATGTCTTATTTAGCTCTACAGCTAAAGGAACAATTGGTGTTTAATGAGTTAAGGCAGTGGTTCCCAAACTTTTCTCCTGCACCCCCCCAGTGGTCCAGTGGTAAACATTTTCTGTGCCCCCCCCCCTTATGGATTACAAATAGCTGTCTGGTTGAACGATGTGTGTTAGCGAAGGGAGGGGTGACTTTAAGAATGGGGGAAGGGGGGTGGATCAACTTTGTTGGGAGCAAAATGAATGTACATAGCTGAACATAGACAACGGCATTGGTAGCCTACAGGCTACTTGTTAAATTTAAGGTGCTGTACTGATATTAGCTAGCTAGTCATCTTTTAGCTAACTTTACCTGCATCCAACAGCTTTGATCAAGTCAGTCGGTTAGTTTGGGGGAAATCTAAAAGGTTCTTTGCATTTTGCTGGTTTGCTGCAATGACTCTAACACACCTGCACAGCAGCAGCAGGTCTCCTTTGCTGCTCCACAGGTCTAAACCCAGCGTGAGCGTCGTAGCACTCATGTTGTGTTTAAAGACGGCTAAGAAAAACAGGTTACCACATGTTAACAACAGTTTTAACTGCTGATAAAAGTGACACAGGCACATCTCTCTCTCTCTCTCTCTCTCTCTCTCTCTCTCTCTCTCTCTCTCTCTCTCTCTCTCTCTCTCTCTCTATATATAT
>CAEGAF010048838.1:0-11649 GCA_903067075.1 Micropoecilia bifurca
GGGAAACACCCCCAAAGGTGGTGGAGAATGACGGAGCTAAGATCCTGTGGGATCCAGATCCAGACAGACAAGATGGTGATGGAGAACCAACCAGACATTGTGGTGGTGGATAAAGAACAGAGGAAAGCCATTGTGGTGGATGTAGCAATACCAAGTGATTGCAACATTGGGAAAAAGGCCTCAGAGAGGAACTGGAAAAGACCTGGAAGGTGAAGACCACAGTGGTGCCTGTGGTCATCGGGGCCCTCGGGGCAGAAACCCCCAAACTGGAGCAGTGGCTAAAACAGATCCCAGGAACAACATCAGACATCTCAGTCCAGAAATGTGAAGTACTTGACACAGCCAAGATACTGGAGGTGAACCTCAAGCTCCCAGGCCTCTGGTAGAGGACCTGAGCTCAGAGGATAAGAGAGACCACTGAGGAGGGTGAGAAGGGAATTTTTTTAATACATCCTTAATCAAAAAAATTATTTTGATCATATTTGAGTCGTTTTGTGGATTTCCAATGATTTCGTCATTACTGTATTGTACATCATACTCACTGCTTCAATCAAAAACAAACATGAACCATTAGCTGTGTACCGAACCATGATTTTTATGCATCATTACACAACGCTACAGTAAATATGTGTAATCAGAGCCATTCTCGCAATCTTGAAAGATAAAGTTCCACTTGTGCTTCTATTACCTGGATTAAAATGGAACATTCCATGTTATATGGTTGTTTTAATAAGCATTTGCTCTGTCAGAGATTGTTTAAGTGTGAAAGTGGAGGAGTGGAAGTCCAAAAACGCAACTCACCCAACGCATGACAGGCTGTCGGGATGAGATGGATGCATAAACACAAAGTGCTGTGACATGGATGTGCATTGTTGCCTCATAAATAAAGACGCCTTTACAGTAATTTTAGTTCATCATCTGAGACTGAGGGGTTTGTACTCGCTCTAATTGATATTCAAGTTAATTGACATCTTGGACGAGAACGCCCGGGTTTGTTTGGTTTGCCTGCAACTCGCAGAGTCTGAAGCTGTCAAAGCCTTGACAGTTTGAAGTTTCCGTTGACAGACTTGAAAGTGATAGAATGAGCACACCAAATGGCTCAAGGCGTAAAGCAAATTTATCTGCAAAGTCTGAGGTAGTAACGACGTAAACAAAGTTGTTCTTAAAGAAGCCGCTGAGCCGCTTGATTTTTTTCTTTTTCTCCTCTCTCAAGACGAAGTACTTGTGTCCTCAGATAAAGACGGGAACTTCTGCAGCAGACATTCATGGTAAAAATCAAAGTTTTTTTCCTTTTTTTTCCAATTGACGTACAACCAAATGCACCGTCCTCACTCAGCCCAATCAGGCTTTGATGCCGGCTTCAATTGGACAAACATGGCGCTGGAAACTAATTGATTATTTTCTGGGTTTGTACCAGCACCTTGCAGCTGAGAGCGCAAAAGTGACTTTGGCTCTTTATCTTTCCTTATTCCACCATTCTCTTGATTTGCTTTGAAAGATTTTTGGTGCATGTGTGTGTGTGTGTGTGTGTGTGTGTGTGTGTGTGTGTGTGTGTGTGTGTGTGTGTGTGTGTGTGTGTGTGTGTGTGCGCGCAGCAGCTTGCAGTTAGACAAGGTGTTTCCTTTGATAGCTGCAAATGAGGAACTTTTGGCCCACAGGCGTTTTACTCAGCACACAACATGAGATAATGCTTCCAAAAAGACACTGTGCTCATTTGTTTAAGGCTGACAGTTTTTTGTTTTTTTCTTCTTGTGTTGTGGTTAAAGTGGTTATTAAAAATTGCACCTCCAAGTTGGGGGTCACATCTAAAAACAGTTAAAACAGCAGATGAGAAAAACCTGGAGATATTAAAGAGGTTTTTCATGTTTTCCAGGGAGCAGTGAATATTACTTTAATTGTAGGTTTTGTGTGTGTGTGTGTGCGCGCGCGCGTGTGTGTGTAATATTTGTGCTCCATAAAGAACAGGGTTCTAATTTTAGGATGTGCTCACAGCATACTGGTAACATACACCTTCATTTTATTCATTTGCTTTGTTCAGCTTAAAAAGAAAGAAATATCCATACCTCCAACTTTTTAATTGTTTATTTTAAAATATTGAGTATATTGTTTTTTTGCGATGAATCAAATCGGATCATTTCAGTGACCTGATCTACTTTGATATCTCTAAAATAATTTAAAAAAATTGTCCTGTTGTACAAAACATAATGGGCAAACATCGCAAGATCTTTATATGCAAAGCTGGTGAAGAAATAATTCTGGTCTATGACAGAAAATTCTTCAAAAATACGAACAAGTTTGTAGCTATAATGTGGCAGAATGTGTGGAAGAAGTACAAATAGTTCTGCAGTGCGATGCTCATATGCAACAAATGGAAAAATCTATTAGGGACGGTTTTCACACAACTGAAGTGTATATTATATACCTTGGACACCTTGGATACAATATAAGACTAGTTGTGTCCAAAGTTAGTAGGGTGGCTAAGCACTTCTGAAACCCATCACCAGTCCATGACAAGGTTAACCTGCATACATATATGATAGTAATTTAGTGTCTCCAGTTACCCCAACACGTGTTGCCTTTCAAATGTCAGAAAATAAAACTCAAACAAACTTCCCTCAGAAAACCTCCAGCACCAAGGATCCAGGATGTCCCCAAAATATTACAAGGAAATTCAAAGATGGCAAGTTTTTTCTTTTTGGCAATCATATTGCTAGATGGTGTAGTTTTGTTGACCTGTGCTTGAAATCCTTCAGATCTTCATAGGAACTGTGTGGTTGGGCAACAACAGCTTAAAGGAGCAGTGTTATTAATTTTTCCAACATATTGTATAAAATGCCTCTCTCTCTAAGAAACTCCAGCTCAGTCAAAAACTCCACCTTCAGGTATTTGTTACAACGTGGCTCCTCTATTAACCCTTTACCAATGACTTCACCAGCGTTTCACTCAGAAGTAGCTAATATAATGAGCTCAGTTCCACCAGGTGTTTGCTAATTGCTGCTGGCTAGTCTGAAGGAGCTGAATTTTGCTACGGGAGATTAAAGGATTTCTCAAACATGCATGAAAGAACCAAAGCAACACTCCAGGTCTGGTTTGATGAAGGAAAGACATCATAACATGACGTAAAGCTCAAAAGAGTGAGTTTTACACAACACTGCCCTATTTAAGAAACAAGTAGACCAAATGGTTCCTCTGGTTTTATATTGAACGCTGAATCTAAGACGAGTTTGTGAAAGAGGAGCCTCTGAGTTGTGAAGGCTCCTCCCCTCACCTGGCGAACAACCCAGTTCATTTCCTTCCATTTCAGCTCAGTGAAAGGCAGCAGGAGCAGAGCTGCTCATTTTCCAAAGCTGTCCTCCTCCTCAAAACCCTGTTAGAGCTGCAGGCCGCCTGCCGTGTTTGACTAATTGCGCAATAAGGCAGATGCTTTTTAATGCACTTTACACTTGGAAGCGTTTTATCTTGTGGGGCGTTTGATGTCGGACCGAACTCCCCTACAGGTGCTGGGAGTTTTTAAATCGATGCTCCTCCATGTGCGCAATTTCATTTTATTACAACCATTTCTCTTAATGGTGGCATGATTGTTTTATGTGTTAAGCTTCTCTTCTCTGTTTTAATATTGTTTCAGGGATTTTGTTTCATGAATTGACTCTGGCTTTGTGTTTGTTTAGAAGAGTGCCCAAAAATCATTTTCAACCAAGCCATTTACTCAGAAACACTTAGCCGGATTTATTATTTATTTCAGATGTGGATTTTTTGTTGTTTTTTGTATTGGCTTTTTGATAATTTTATCAACAAAATGAACTTATTTCACTTCGGCTATAAAAATGAATTAAAATCCTCAAAATATAATATTTTGAATATTTAGAATCAGTGATTCTTGAAAATAGGGACAAAATGGGTTTTAATTTTCCCATAAATTTTTTTTGTTATTTCTCAAATTTATGTATACAAATATGTCAAATAATGTTTTGGAAATGTGAAGATGCTGAGGTACAGGCTCCCAGTTGCAACATTCTTTTAAAAAATTACATTTTTAATCGATCTGACCTAGAACGTTGTCATCACCATCTGACAAAAATGAATTAAAAATAATTTTTAATGACCCTATTAGTGATATTTTTACTCATTTTGCAGACAAATTCTTCTCAAGAAACAAAATAATTATTATTTAAAACAAAAAACCATATAAATCCATCTGACGGAGTTGACACTGCATGACGGAGCTGACACAAAACTGAAGGTGGTGACAAACTAGTGAGTAAAATGAAAAACTTGGTACATGTGAAGCACTGCAATTTATGTAAAAATACATTAAAATGAATTAACTGCACATTTAAGTGATATTTGACAACAATTTCACTGATAGAGTCACAAAAACTCTGATGGAGTTGACATCTGACGGAGGTGACAAAAAGCCAAACTATCTCAATTTATATGATGTTATTCTGAAGGAGGCCATGTTGTAGCTCATCAGGTCCATGAAAGATTTACATGTTACCAAAATTAAGCTTTTATTTCTCAAAATCTTATCAAAGTTTCATAAATTGTCAGTTATGGTGTTGACACATCATGGTTGTGACAAAAAACTTAGGAATAAAAAGAAGAAAAAATTAAGAATAACATAAGCTAACCAGAGCTAACTAGCCCTCTTAGCAAAGGAAGAGACAGGAAGTGGTCATGGGGTCCTCAGAGGTCCTGCTGCCCCCAATAATGCCTGATTTTTTTTTACATTCTTTTCATTTCTGACAGTGTTGACAAAAACTAAGGACAAATTTAAATGGAGTTGGAAAATATATAAAAATGATTTTTAATTCAATTTATTGATGCTTTTATAATTATTTATATGACTACTTATACTTAATTGTCATAATATATAATTTTAGTATTTCTTTAATTATTTTAAACTATTATAATGTGTTGAGTTCTGCTCCTGGACAAAGGCTTTTACAGGCATCATCCACCGACTACAATGTTTAAAATAAAAAAATATTCAGCAAATACCTGAAAAATATACATTGTTGTGCTCACATGACCCAGGTTAGTTTAGTCAGATATTTGAAAAAATTATATTTTGTGTATATTTTATTCAAATTTTGTGCTTTATCCATAGGACCTGATTTGTCCCTATTCTCAAGAATCACTGAAATATAAAACAGTAGCTGATCTTGCTATGATTTAGCTTTTTGTCCTACACCCTCCGATCCGGTAGGTGGCGGTATAAGAAGAGCCTTAGTCCTTGTGTGACCTGGGGCTGGCAGCTCGTGGCGGGTTTCCTCCAGCCTGTCTGCTATGGCTCAGCTGCTCCCCAAGAAGCTTCACTGCCTTCACAGCTCAGTGAGACGGTAAGAGTTTCAGTTGGTTCCAAACAACATGTCGTCGTGTTGGCTCGGTTCGACAGCGCGCCTCAAGCTTTTCATGTGTGTCTCTGTCTGTCTGTCTGTCTGTCTGTCTGTCTGTCTGTCTGTTTTCGTAGCTGTGTGTTTCCTTGCATGTCCCTCGCAGGTTCCCAGCCGGTGTCCTCAGTGTCCTCGGTTGTCCCGACCTCCTTCCTCCACAGTCACGGAGCTCAGCTGAGCTCCAACCGGACCTCGTTGGTCCGCTGCGGGCGGCAGAAGTATGAGCGGCGGTACCCGGTGCTGCTGGTCCGTCCGGACGGCTCCACTGTTAGCATCAGGTACCAGGAGCCCAGGCGGCTCATCCTGGTGAGTCACCGACCGACCGACCGGCTGACCGACCGACCGGCTGACCGACCGACCGGCTGACCGACCGACCGGCCGACCGACCGACTGACCGGCCGACCGACCGGCTGACCGGCTGCTTCTGTTCATGGGCATCACGTTTCTGCACAGCATGAAGAACTGGAGGTTCTTTCTTTTCACCAGTTTATATTTTTGAATTGAGGATCATTATGGAGGCCTTTTCTTCTTTAGTGCTAAGAATAATGCCAAACATTCTAACTCGATAAATATTAGGACATGCATCCTGATCAGGCTGGTCTTATTAATAGTATCTTTCAAAAGTAAACTTTTAGCAGGTATTAAACGTACTACAAAATATAAATATGTTAAAACGGAAGTAATCTAATGAATCTATGTCGTGTCTTTCACTTGGTGATGACAAAGGAACTTTTCAGTAATTTTGATTTATAGAATCAAATTGTATTTTCTGAATGCAAATACAGTTGAAAACAGTTTCACAATTCAGTAATATTTTTTGTAAAGAATTATTACATACTTGATTTTTATTGTCTGATTTTATCAAGTGCTAAAACCTCAGCATGAGATTCTGTAACAATCAAAATGTTATTAAACATTTAATAACAATCAAAATGTTATTAAACATTTAATAACAATCAAAATGTTATTAAACATTTAATAACATTTAAATGTTATTAAATGTGAATTTAATAAAGTTACTGTGTTGGTTTACACAGTAACTTCTGTGTAAACCAAATGAATGTCTGTCAAGTATATATGACATTTAGCAACGTCATAAAGCTGGTCAGTAGAAGGAAGCATGGAAATGTCCTGGTGGACATCAGTGCTGACTTTGGGTTGGAGAAAGCAAAGTGGACCAACACCAGCAGGTGACTAGTTCTCATTCTGTTTGGATGTTTTAACCACCACATCAGGCTGGACCTGGTTCAATAGTAAAGTAAACTGCCTTGGAGAACCTAAACCAGGTCAACAATGTATGACAATGTAGGGCATCTCGATCTGACCAGATCATATGAATCAGTTGAGTTTGGACAGTAGAGCTAAATGGTGCAGTTTGTGTGTTTTGGCAGATGCCTGTAAACCTGTGGACTCTGTCTGAAGAGGAGCGTCGCTTTCGCCAGAAGAGGAGGGAAGTGAAGAAGACCACAACACAGACAGTAGATCTGTATGAAGATGACTTTAAGGTGGACAGCTATAGCCACTTGTGGAAAAAGAAATGACTCCTGTATTCACTGATATAAAATTAGACAAAATAGAATATAAAACAACTGGATGTGTTTATGTTGTGGCAGTATTTGGCAGAATTTACTTCCACCTAGTGTCCTGATTCAGATGGCAGTGTGTGGTATTTCTCTGGAACATGTTTGATATTCTGACATGCTGATCATCAGGTTACCATAGCAGCAGGTTGTACTGAGCCATGCTGGTAGCATTCCAACATTTCCAGCTCCAGGAGTCACTGTAGTAGCTACAGATCCTCCTTCAGACACCAACCAGTTTTATACTACATGAGAGAAATACATTACATATCACTATCATTTCATTTAATATCTATAAAATTTAGTCAAAACCTTGTGATGAAATGTTCCACATGTATGAGCTGATTAAAGGACTAAATCCTTACTTAAATAAAAAAGGGAAATTAAGTATTGTAACTCATTATTCTATTATTCAGATTAATACTTTTTCAAACGCTGCATAAAAATTAAACATTTCTGCTAAATGAAAATGTGCTGATGATTATTGGGACATGTTGGGTTATTAGTTGAGGTTAGTTGAATTGCAGCTTGTGTGATCTCAGATAAAACCAATCTGTTCTGACACAACAGCTCAATCAGTATGTATGTATATATAAAAAAAAGCTTTTCTTTAGGCTCAAACCAAGATTTTAGAGTTCAATCTTCAGCAGAATAGTGGAGCAGTTGTTCACCTTGTTGCTGTTCTGCAGGGGGAACAGCTCTGAGATTCTGGTCTGGGGTCTTCCTGTGTGGAGATTGAAACATGGGTTCTCTCTAGGTACTCTGGCTTCCTCCTGCAGTTTAAAAAAATAAATTAGGTGAATTTGTTTCCTAATATTGGCAATCAACCAGGGTTGCTGGGTTCAGGGAAATCTTGCATGCTTATTGTATCTTCTCATCCCAAAACATTAGAAGGTCTAGATCAGGGGTCTTTCCTATCAAACAAAAGGTAAGTTAAGGTATTTTTATTTATATAGCACATTTTCAGCAAAAAGGCAATTCAAAGTGCTTTACCTGAATTAAAAGGAAATACAAGAAAGAGCTATTCTTGCCCTCAGTTCAGCTAAATAAAGTTATTTAGAGCCACATATATCAAGGAACTTTTTGGAAAAAACTACTTATAAAAAATCTATATGAAATTTATTTGATGTAAAGAAGAAAAACTTGACCAATGACAAAAAAGTATATGCAGTAGAACAGCATAAAATTGTAGGAGATGAAAATGTTTTTAGATTTAGTGTTTTTGGTTTGTTTTTATAAACCAAAAATGTAGACAATATAAAACATGATCTATTTTGCATTGTGTACAGGTGTTGCACAAAAACTACATATTTATATTGTAATAATCACAAAAGTGTAAAAGTACATAGTTACTTCTTTTTGATAAATCTGGTCCAGTGAATGTCAGAGATCTTTACAGAGAACTTGTCTAGGGGTTCCAGGTTGTAGCGGTTTGGGACCTTTTGGAGGAACTATAAGCACATTTCCTTTCTAACAATATTCCAAGACCAAACAATAGGGTTCAGTCTAAGTATGAGTAAGAAAAGCTAGAAGAAAAATCAACATTTGTAATGTTTTGTTTGTTCATTACACAGAGGTTGTATTATTACAAAAATATAGTACTAGGGTGTTTTAAGATAAGATCATTTTATTAGACTCATAGGAGAAATTTATATTGGAAGCAGGGGCAAAACTGCAATACAACAATAAAAGCCCATTGAAAAGGACGGTAATGAATAAAAACATAAAAGCACAAATGTAAGATCAGCATTACATGCCCAATACATCCTCTATAGAGTATGTATAAATACTACATCCTCTGGATCTGTTACTCTGTCCAGGCCCCACTAGTCTGCCATTTATCAGGTTAATTGAGAGTGGTACAAATGAATCTTTCAGATGGTTATATTAGCACGGAGGGACCCTGATCCTTCTTCCAGAGTTCATAGGAATTATTCTGATGTGAGCACATGTGACCCATCAGACTAGATGTTCTGAGTTTGCCTGATGGTAGCCTGCCCAAACAGCTGCTGTGGAGAAGATAGATCCAGAGTGTTGATCTTACTTGCTGCTTCACCAAACTTTGAATTTGAGTTTTTAACAGTAAGCTTTCCAAACCATCCAGTGATGCCATATCTAATTAGACTTGACGGTTGTCCTATAAAAAAAAATCAACATGATCATTTTAGAAACACCACACAATCAAAGTCGTCTAAGAAAATAGAGACACTGGTGAACCTTTATGCAGATATTGGTCACACATGTGCATCAACTCAGATCACCATCCATGTACACACTAAATATTTAAAAGACGCGCCTGTTTGATGGAGCAGTCATCTATGGCTATAGGTCACTGATTGATTTAGGATCCAGAACTAACTCAACAATTCATCTGTAGCTTATGGGAGTCGCACCATAAAACAAACGTATCTACAGCAGCTTTATGACTGTCGGGATTGTCTGTTAAGAGACTCAGAATAACAGTATCATCTGAACATTTTATTATGTACTGATTGGGTTGAGAACTAACACATTCATTTGTGTACAAAATAAAAAAGTAAAGCAAACTGACGATACCTTGGGGGTCCCTGTGCTATTAACAGAGATTTTACTTGCTGAGATCTTTTTGATAAAAAAGAATAATACCACTAAAGAAGGATCAACCTTCAACTGCACCAATCTCCTGAGAAGAATGTTTACATGAGTGGAATTAAAATCTGAAATAAAATCGACAAAAAGAAGTCTAGCTGCAGAGTTCTCCAGATGCTTTAGTGCGAGGTGTGACTGTGTTAAAATAGCATCACTGGTACTATGTCTACTATCGTAGGCAAATTGAAGGGGATCCAGAAATGTGTCACTTCCACTTGTAGCTCCAACATGAGTTTCTCAAATGATTTAATTACAGCAGAAGTGAGCGCTACTGGTGATGGTCGTTATCAGTTGGAGGACATGCAATTTTTGGAACTGGAATGACAATTGATTTCTTCCAAATATCTTGAACCAAATGAGTCTCTATAGAGATCTGAAAAAGTTTAAGCCAATTTGGAGAAAGTTCCTCTGCAAAGTTCTTGAGAAGGAAAGCAGACATATTGTCTGGGAAAATTGCATTTCATGTGTTTAAACCATTGAAGACCCTAATTACTGACTGCAAATCATTACAATTCTGTTCTCAGCTCCACAATTTACATCCTCTAATATTAGCCAACACTCCTTAAAATTATAAGTTTCAAACTGTGAATAAAAACTGTTTAAGTCATTTGCTTTTGCTTTCTCATTTAGTGAAGCCCCTGTCCTCAAGCCCCTGGTCATGACTTGGACAGTCCCACATTCAGATGGTTCTCGTTCCACCTGCTCCTGCCGCCTGCAGCCGCTGACTGAGATCCTTTCGTGCTGCTCTAACACTCAGCCTTGTCTCTTGCCAAGGCAGATATTTTCTGGCAATGCACTCACGTATTTCCTTTGTTATATGTTGTTTGCGGTTTTGATACCTCTTCACTGTCTTTTGAGGTATAATAGAGTCAACACAGAAGGAGATGTAGGCAGTGACTGTCTCTTGTCTCAGTGACAGTTGAGATTTGCATCCAAGAAAAAATATTTCCCAGTTTGTGCTAAGAAAGCAGCAACTCAGCTCCTCCATTTTTTCTTGCTGCTTTCTTAGAACAAACTGGGAGATATTTTTTAGTCAGTGTCATTCTGTAATTTAATTTAAATTAATTTAATTTAATTGTGACATTAAAAGACTCAAAAAACTGCTAAGACATAGATTAATTTTATATCTAAAACGTTAAATTATTCTTAACCATTTAATCTAAAGTTATTGAGCTATTATGAAAGATCCGGAGATCCACTTCCGGCTCCGGTACCGCAGATTGCGGACGAGACGATGGACGGATTTGTATCCACACCTGTAGGGGGCAGTAGAGTTTCTACCGCTGGCCGAAGACATACAGACAGAGTTTCGGTGTTGACCTTGCAGCACCACGGGTCGTGATGGGCTACTGGGACGTTCCGGACGGGACCGACTGCGTGGACAAGACATGGGTCTCCACCAAACTGGGCACCGCAATGGGTAGGAACCAGGCCGCAGGCGGCGCTCTGGCGCTACGGGAAACGGCGCTTAGCAGCTAGCTAAGCTAAGCTAAGCTAATGGGCTAAATGAATCAGGGAATCTGTTGAATAAAGTTTTTTTTCTAAAAGCTGTGATTACTGAGTGTTTGAGATGTCCAGAGCTCCGGGTCAGTGCTGGGTTTGAAAGGTTCTCTGAACAGAACTCGGGGTGGATGTCGGTGTTCGTGTCCTCGTTTCCAAACGCCAGTTGAGGTTCTGTCCAGTTTGGTCCACCACGTCCGGCTGTATTTGAGCCAGTGGCCGACAGAAAGTAGGAGCTGCTGCTTAACGTCAGTATCTGGTTCAGGTGTTGAGACGCAGAGGAGTCCGTGACCCAACAGGCCTGACCAGAGTCCTGCTGGTGACCTGGTGATGTCCTGCATGTGTTCTGGACGCCCAGCCGGGTCCAGGCTGCTGGACGCCCAGCTGGGGGTCCAGGCTGCTGGACGCCCAGCCGGGTCCAGGCTGCTGGACGCCCAGCCGGGTCCAGGCTGCTGGACGCCCAGCTGGGGGTCCAGGCTGCTGGACGCCCAGCCGGGTCCAGGCTGCTGGACGCCCAGCCGGGTCCAGGCTGCTGGACGCCCAGC
>CAEGAF010048842.1:0-22027 GCA_903067075.1 Micropoecilia bifurca
AGGGAAGTCTGGGCCTCCCTTCTGAAGCTGCTGCCCCCGCGACCCGACTCCGGATAAGCGGAAGAGAATGGATGGATGGATGGATATAAATGTAAACTGTTTTACAACTTAGTTTTTCCTGGATAGTTTCCAAATAAAGCCTAGTTTCACAGTAGCACAAGTCTGAAAGGATACATTTTAAACTGATTAACATCTGAAGCACAACAAGGTCAAAAGAGAACCAGCATTAATGCGGTGAGATGCAGCAGTGAAGCACAGCGGAGTGTGCTTCACTTTCTGGAGTGTGATAATGGAGAGCCGCTTGAGTTAACAGGGAAGAGGGACGTTTCCAGAAGAGGGAATCATTAATACCTGTTGAAATAAATGCTCACTGACTTATTTAGTCTTTGTCTGAAGCCAATAGGAAGAAGAGGAATAATACAACAAAACAATCTGAAGTTTCCTGCCATCATCACTGTTGGATTTCTAAAGAAAAGAAAAGTGCAACCTGAAGGTCAGCCAAGTGTCACTCATCTTGAATCAGATATAGTTCCTTGTGTATTTATTTTTTATTTTTCCAGAGATCAATGGACATTTCTCGTAGAAGCCGCTAGAAATCAAGTATACAGCAAGAGGAAATATTTTCAGACGTGCAACATTTTTTACTCCTGAGTTTGGCTGTTGACGGAAATTGTGTACAGTAAACTGCTTCTGCGCAGAAGTCTGTATGAATTCATGAAGCATTTACAAAAATATTCTAGATCTACACAGTAAAAATGCCAGTGTTGAATTAACACCCAAAAGTGTCTATCTGTGTCCAAGTCGGCAGGACATAGATAGACACTTTTACCACTTTGAAAGTGTTAAAAGATTGAAACCCATTTTTTGTTAAATTAACATTGGTCTATATACTGAAATGGGTTTAAGAAAAGTTAAACTTTCCATTTCTGGGTATTGTTTTGAATATTTTCCACTGGTTTTCCCCTGGATTTCATTAATATTGGCACCTTGTGGGTCAATTATTTACTTTTTTAACAGCACATTATGTTTTGTGATCAACACTACACTGGTGTTACTTTTAATATATTTTAACAGAAGCACCATTGTGAATGTTAATGTGACACTCTGTAGTGTTGAATTTAACACCAGCTGACTTGGACACATATAGACACTATTGGGTGTTAATTCAACACTGGCATTTTTACTGTGAGACGAACAAGAATTAAACTAGTTTAAAAGGAAAAGTACTCATCTATAAAGTTTCCCAAAATTGTACAGCCACTCCAAAGTCTGACTACATAACCCAGTCAGATATTTATAGGTTCAGTAAAAACAATTTAAATATTTTTGCAGTTGCAACTGAAGAGTGTACAGGAATTAGGTAGCCAGTTTTTGTTTGTTTGTTTGTTTGTTTTTTCATTAGATTTTCTGCAAACCTTTAGGCAAAGTGTGCTGTGAGCCTGAATGAACTAGTTAGGCGACACGTGTTGGTGGAGTAGCAGATGCAGATGCTCTCTTATGGAAGGCCCAACAGGTTGTATACGCATCCAAGCTAAGCCCATTAGCAAAACAGGCCAATGCGGATAATGCCATATGAATTCCCTGAGCCAGTCAGATGACTCACCCGGCCTGAACCTGAATACCTGCATATACTAATAACCACAAGTTGTCATCACAATAAAAAAAAGACAGAAAAAGACAGTTCAATCAGTTTTGTAGTTTGTAGCTTGATTTTGCCTTATCTTTTATCTTAATTTACAAGTTTACATGTGTTTTCTTTGATCATGTGTACTTGATGAAATAAAATAAGACAAAATAAAATAAAAGCTCTCGTTCAATTTCCAGAAAACTATAAATCCAGGGGCAGGTAGAACAAAGGTGGCTGGTTCGGTTTCACATTCAAGAAACATGATAGCAAACCTCAACAAGGAAACCTCAGACATGGTTTCATTTGCAGTCAGACACGCTATGTTGTGGACAAACCAGCCCTGACTCATTTATTAAAACAATTACTTCTGACAGCGCTGGGAAACTAGCTGGTAATCTAACATATATTTGTTTTCAGTTGCTAATAAAAACTTTCTGGTAAGATAGTTTTCGTATATCTTGTACATTATCATACACTGTTGCGCTACAACCAACAAAAAACACCTAAGCTCTGTCGGGTTGGACTGAGCGTGTCGTTAAGCACCATATTTCAAGTCTGAACATAGATTCTCAATTGAACAGCGTTCTGGCCTTTGATTGGGCCGTTCTCAGGTTTCAGGTCACGTCTGTTCTGGAAGGCGAAGTTCCTTCCCTTTTTTCTACCAGCCTGTAGCAGTTTCTCTGACCGCGCTGCAGAAAATCATCCCCACAAAAGCTCCTCATCATCCAAAAAGTTCAATGTTGATGAAATGCAACCAAAGGATCTTCCATTAAATATTTGCTGTGAGATAAAGCGCAAATAGGCCTTGGTCAGACTTGTGAATGTACAGCAAACAGGTGACCAGTCCTTCCACCTGACCTCTGGCTCTCTGTAGCTTCAGCAGTTACTATGAATCTTTTTGGTCATCTCTAATCTGTTCAATCAGTTTTGTTGGATGACCTTGTCTTGTGCCATTTTCGTTCCATTTTTGGACGACTGATAAAACTGTGTCCCATTACACCACTATTGCAAAGAACTAACATCGGCTTAAGACGGGTTTAAAATTCTGTGCCTGGGTCTACATGACGCTGTTTCTTTACAAATGTCCCTCACGTTTATATGTGTGGTACATTTTCAGCGAAAAGGCAGTTCAAAGTGCTTTACATCAAAAAACCATAAAGACAGAAATTAAATGATTCGGGGGGCAATTGCTTTAATTTCACAATTATGGGCACTTTGTGATGGTCTCCTGCACATGAAATTAATTCATTTAGATTTACGGTTATAAGCTGAGAAAACGTGGTGTGTTTTTCTGCAAACTAGGCGCCGTAACACAAACTGCAGTCACCAAACTCCGATCTCAATGCTTATTCTTGCAAAAGCACGCATTCCCTTTTTAAAAAACTCCAGCATGAAAGCGCCTCACACCATTAGAAAGAATGTGTAACCTTAAGTTTGAGTGGGAAGATAAATGATGGCAGTGTGTGGAACCACAATTACACCTGCTGCCATGAGATTGCACTCCTCCAGACTCTGAAACTGTGAAATGCCTTTTAAAGTTCCTCCTAAATTGCCATTCAGATGAATCATAAAGGTAACAGCAAAGGAAGGCATTCTTGAAAAAAAAGACTTTGAAAAAATAACTTTTTGCCAGTCTGCATGAAAATAAACCAAAAGGGAGACTTCACACTGTCTGCACACATTACAGCAGAAACAATGCCAGGGGGGGTTTAATAGGAGGGACTGTTTTGTTGAGAAATTTCACTTTTAAGTAAACCACCAACCAGTCTGAAGATCTTGAAGAAGTCCAGATTTGCATAAAGGATGTCTTCAATCCTCTGCAGTCTTTGCTGGCTGAGGGCGCACATGGCATTGCGCACCCCGTGGAGTCCCATTCGACTGGGGAAGATGATGAAGCGCTCCAGCAAGGCCTGGCTGCATGCTATGTCTTTCAACTGTAGGTCTGGGACACCGAAAGCAAACTGGGAAACACAAAAAGAAAGGAGGAACCTGCTCAAAACGTGTGCATTTTAAAGAAAACACAACATTTTTAGGGTTTCATTACGCAGACTTGTTCCGAAAGAAAGAAAGACCCACCATAAAACTAGCATTGCACCCAAACTAATGCTTCTTTTATCTCTTTGGCCTAAGACTAGCCGAGCGCCAGGAGACAAGGTTTGACCTCTAGTTGATTGAAGCTGAACTCTCTTAACTTAAAAAGTTTAATTGACCTTCCAGGTCACTGACCCTTCTCTGTCCAAGGAGAGGATTTCAAGTTTTTTGGTGTTATATTCAAATGGAGCAGAAAATGGACAGACCAATTTGGGGATTGTTCGCTCAAATGATGGAAATGTTCCAGTCTATTGTGGTGGAAAAATTTTTGAGTCACAGGTCTTGGTTTAATGGACAGTCTGTGTTACTTCTATCTTTTTAATCAAGTAAGTCGACCAAGAACTAGTTCTCAATTGCAACAACACCCTTCTTAAGAGGTGGCAGATGCTGGGAGTTTCACACAAAGGTAGACCCAGAACCAGCCCAAGGGAATATAAAGTCCTTTTAGTCTGACAAAATCTCAGGGTCCTCCAGAACGAGCTGCAGAGTGTAACCGGGGAGGGTTCCTACCTGGACCTTGTACCCCCTGCCAACCAAATCTCAAGTTTAGCTGTAATGCATCCTGACACAGAGGTTAAAGTTGTACCTGTTCCAGACGTAGCTGGGCATTGACGAGTTGGTAAACAATAGACTCCGAGAGGCCTGCGTCTCTTAGCAGGAAGGCCGTAAGGATCTCGTCGTCCTTCAGAATGTCATCAATCTTCAGCCCACGGCCTGAAAGGAAAACCATTAACATTGATAGTGAAAGATCAGACACACGCAGAACAATATTGGCCAGAGCAACACTGGATAAGGAAATGATTCACAGGAAAACATTAGGCCTGGTTATAAACAATCATTTTCAGGAGAGCATTGGCTATTATCCTGACTGTAGCATTCCTTGTTTTTCTGTTTACCTGCAACGGCGGACGGATTGTTGCGCAACGTGTCCATGAAGTTTGAGAAGGACGCCATCTCACGCCAAAGTCTGCCATACTGCCGGACCTCTGTCTCATTGAGCAGAAGCTCCTGGATGTCAACGTAGAATCGTGCCAGTCTAAAGTTTGTCAAAAATAACCAAACCGCTTTAAATAAGTGCTTGTTCACAGTGAATTGAAGAGTGCTGGTTGACCTTACACGGAGTTGTTATAGTTGGAAACGACGCCCGGTGACTCTCCCTGTGTTGGATATCTGAAACAGGGGTTGTTAGCGTTGCAGAAGATTCCCTGAATCCAGGGGAGAATCCCTGCCGATGGCAAGGCCTTGTTGGGGAAGTGACCTAAAGAAACAGACATTCAGAAGGAATGTCAAAGCTCAGGATCTGATCATTAAAGACTCTCCAAATGGGCTGCCCTGTGGTATTCTTTCCATGTAAAGAACTGCAGCAGATATCAATACGTTTTCATAGATGAGGATGAGTTAGCAGTGAAAGCTGCCGGTGATGAATGTCAGCAAGAAGTTTCTTCTCACATTCATGCTGCTGGTAGAGAGGATTGGCCTTCCTCAGCCACACCAGACCGATGAATAACAAGACGGGCCAGAAGATCTCCACCAGGAAGCGGATCTAAAGAGAAACAGTCCATTACTGGGAAGCACTAAAACAACATAAACAAAACCCTGGAAGCTTGAAAGATGCTACATCATGAAGAATTCTGTTTGGGCTTTTTCAAAAACTCCGTGTACAAATCAGGGAAGGTTTTTATACCTTCTGCCTTTTGCGAAGAGTCCAGTTCTTCCATAGTAACAGGCGGATTTGGGAGCCTGTCTTCATCGCTCTGCGGCTCAACCCCTGGACGGGGTCATCAGACTGTGAAGAATCTGCAGAGACAAACCGTCAGCGGCGAGTGGAGCAACTATCGGTAAGAAGGGGTCTGAAATGATCGCACCATGACGTGACGCATGGGATTAACGAGGGATTATTTACAGTGTCTTGCAAAAGTATTTAAACCTGTTTAGCTTGATTGTCTTTTGTGAGAATTTTATGTGGTAGAGGATGAAGGGAAATTGTAAGTACAAGGAAATCAAAGTACGTTATTGTTTAAATTACACCGTGTGTTATTTTCCCATTGCTGTTATAATATTATTCGTATTTATATAAAGATATTTCTATTTTTTATATTTATAAAGTAGCTGAATTGAGGGAAACAGGTCAGTTAGGTTAAGTAATTAAATTCTTGCCAGTATAATCACCTGTGTTTAATAAATACAGTGGGGGATTTCCTATTTTTCACTCATAAATGCACTTGCTGACAATATAATGAAAGGATTTCACAAAATAAAAACATTCAAAAATTGCACTGAATAAAAAAAAAGTGTACTAGTACTTTTTCGTGTATTTGCATCAGTGAGAGCACAAAAGGTTCAAAAAATTAGCTCATCATCAGTTTTTATTTCTCATTATCCCGGATGAACAATAACTGAAGCATTTGATTGTTAATGAGTTCAAATGTATATGTGCGAACCAAAGTGAGTACAAGAAAACCAAAATCATGATGTGCCTGCTGTGGCTGTTGGAGCTGAAAAAAGTGGTGATGATCAAAAAGGTCATGTGTAGAACTTAAGTAGTGCAAATTTGTTTATGTTCTTGTTCAAAATGTTCCATCTGATTGGTGGTCAAATATCTTTGCCACTGTTTAATTGAGTAAGTGTTAAATTTTGCAACATCTCCTTGAATGCGATTCTGATTCGGCTTCGTTATGGGAGTTTTATCTTGCATCGTCCCCCTGATGTTGACTGCAGGGTAATGGTACCTGCTGTAATGTAAGTAAGTGCATGGTGGGTCATTTGAGTCTATCTGCCCTGACAACACAATCCCCATAGTGGTGACAGCATCATGCTGTGGGAAAACTTTGATCAGCTTGCAAAGGGAAGCTGGTCCAAGTGGATGCAGCTAAAAAAAAGGGCAAACCTGGTAGAGAGGCTCCAAAAAGATGTGATCCCAAACATGCAGACAGAGCTGATATAGAGAAAAGCCTATCATTTGTTAGAATGGCACAGTCAAATATAAAAGAAAAAATGTGGGAAAAAACCTATAAGCTTGATGTTCACAAACTCGTTGGATGAAATCTGAATGAAATTTTAACCGTTTTGCAAAGACATATGGGCAAAAATTTATTTTCTCTACAATCACCTATCATCCCTCCTCGACTGAACATTTTTGCAAATAGTTCAACCTTTAAAAAGCATGAATACTTCTGGACACACTTGCAGAAAGTAAAACAAGTCACAGTGCAGTAAAACCTCTTCTGCTAATGAAGCTTTTTAATCGGAAACATAACAGTTACGAGCGAGAAAGAGACAAAAATCTTGAAACAGAAAAAGAGCATTTCCTTTAATAGTTTACAAAGAACTAACCGAAAGGCTTGTTAGCTTTACTCTCTCAGAGCAATAAAGTCATGCAGTCATTGTTTATTTCACGCCAGCCTTGACCTCCTTTTGGATGTGACCCAACTTTCGATCCAACTTGATTGTAATAGGCCTTACTGTTGACGCTGGAATTGTCTTGACTCACACCTTTAAACCACTTTAAGTAAAGCCTTCGGAGGTTTGGTTCCTAAGAAACAGCTCCTAACCCGTCCTGAGCCATTATTTCATCAAACTGTTAGTCCAAAACACAATTGGCTGAGAAAATTTAAGGATGACTTCATGTCTGCATTCACATGCCACCTGAATGACTACAATTCAATCCTGATCCGTCATGGGTTGTTTTTTTTCCCCTCACAAGGAACAAATTAATTTTGGAGAAATCAATCACTATGCACTAGTTATTCACAGATGGAGCATCACATAGTGCAAGAACATGTCCAGTAGATTACTGTAGACGGCCAGATGGAGAATACGGGCAGAATAACACTCGTGGAGAGACAAACAAAAGGGGAATTGCAGCTAGAAAACAGAGGAGGCTAAAAGCTGTTATTATGTCTGAGTTCTCGGAAAGCTTCTTCTTGCTCCAAACACAAATTACACACAACAGGATTGCTTTACACACAGCTCTGCAAAATTCAGGGAGAAATTACCCCGCAAGCATGTCGTAACCCATCAAAGTAACTTAAACAACAAGCGATGCATTACTTCAACTATGTCAGCAATAACAAGCGCACACACACACACACACACACACACACACACACACACACACACACACTCACACACCTGTCGGGTCTTGTAAGGCGTTTCAGATTCATCAGTTGGATTCTCAGGCTTACCTTCTCACCGGATCACAACAAAGTCGAACAACATCAAGAAAAACGGGCTCACAAACAAGCTGAAGTAATGCAAAACATTAAGCCGGGTAGAAGAAGTGCTTCAGATGACTCCGATCTGCCCACCCCGTCTCTCTCGCTCTCTCTCCTTCTCTGTGCTGCAGGTCAGCAGCACTCCTAATCTGATTGCTCTAATCTCCCCGGCTCAACATGGGCAGGCAGAAAAGAGACAACAGTCCTCCATTTTGAGGTAGAATTAAGCAGATACCTGCAGGAGAAGGAAAAGCAGGGAAACCTGGCGGAGAGAAAAGCGGGAGGTGGTCTTCATCACAGCAGCAGCAAATATGTTTGTCAAAGAAAATAACCTGAGCAGAAATGAAACTGCACCAGCGTGTAATCCCACAGCTAAACACCTACAGAATAAATTAGGAGTTTGGATTTATGGGACACAGGAGCAAAGCGAGAGACTAAGAGACGGCAGTATTTGTTTCAATTTTTGGGTCTGAAATGAGTTTCCTCTGAGCGGAGAAGGCGCAGGTGACATGAGTAATTAGCTGAGGAGAATGCGAAGGTTTCAAAGTAGGACATTAAAGCCAGCTGAGCCCCCAGCAGACGCAAAACATCCTGAGACCACAATCGATTCGAGTTGGAGCAAATTTGAAATCCATCAAATGCAGAAGGAAAAGGAAAAACAATCAAACTGGATGCATGACTGAAATATTAAGAAATGAGAAAATACGAAGCTGTGAGTAAAGCCAATAGTTTTATGAGTTTCCGCATTTCATTCAGGTTCTAAATATCTGAAATCTCACCATATTTATCAACGTCAAAAAGTGGTCGGTTGAAGTCCATGTCTTTGTTTTGTTTTGTTATAGTAAATACATAAAAATAAAGATTAAAAATTTAAATGCATCCATTTGAGTCATGACAGGTTTGGTGCTGATCTCCAGCAGTTATTTGTTAACTGGAGGGTCAGAAATAGGAAAAATTTGAATTTTGCATAAATGTGTTTGTATTATAAAATAAAATACGTTCTAATAAAAATAAATGTAAACTTAAATTATAATTGTTTAATACTGAAGCATTACTGTAAATGTTTGAGAAACTGTCATGATGTGCTGCAGGTACAAACTGTACTTTTTTCTGCTTGGTAGTTATATTACAGATTTGGTATTTTGCTATTATCCCCCCCAAAAAATGTTTAAGTCAAGATATAATAAAAAAATTTAACTGAAAAAATGCATTTAACAAAAAAACAACAAGTAAGTTTAAAATAACTTTTGTTTTAATCCGCAGCAAGAATGTTGCATGAATATATAAACATTTACACATATGTACTGTAAGGCTTACATACTGAGAGAAGATGTACCAATCACAGGCCACTCAGGACACATTTAGTTAAAAAAAGGGAATATTTTCAATTAATTATATTAAGAAAATTGCATTGAAAATATTCCAATTGTTCCCTGTAATGTGAAATTCAGTACATATTTAAATGTAAAAATTAAAGGGACATCAGCATTTAAGGCTGGAGGTGCGACATGTAAAGTGTCATTTATGTAACAGATCAACACTGAACAAGAAAACTGACTTACAGCTAACAGGAAATAACTTCTTTTTGGCAAATATACCGTTTAAAAAAATATAGCAGACAGTAAACGTTGTTGGCACCAGAGTCTAAGTATTTGTCTTGCTTCCTTTGACCAACTGCTGTTGGTTCCGTCTTTAACACGTAAAACGGAATATATTAGTTCTTTGAACACTTTCATGGTTTATTTGTACTTGCCTACATGTTCTCCCATTCACCAGACATTAATATTTACAAATATAAATTTTTGTTCTATTTTTTTTCAGACAAAATGAGCCTCTCTTTGTTCGTTCTCCTGCAGCAGTCGGAGTCTTTGGTAGATGGGTTTGGTCCCGGTGGGGCTGAGGTCATCAGGGCTGGTAGGAGAGGGAGACTGTGGGGGAGAAAGCGAGGGGGAAGCCGAGACCCCGGGGTCAATGGCGCTGTCTGTGGAGTCCTGAGTCTGGTGAAGTGTTTTTACTGGGGTTGTGGAAGGGGAGGCTGCTGGGGACGTGTTGGTAGAAGTGAGCGGCGCGCTGGTGGCTGTGGTTGAAGTCCAGCCGGAAAGTGTCCTGGATCTGCTGCTACTGGAAACCGGGGGGATGTAGAAGGTTCCCGGTGGGGGCTGTAGAGTCCGTGGAGCCCTGAGTGTTAGTGAAACGTTTGGTGAGCTGCTGGCAGAGGATTCGGCATCTTTCTCCCTTTTGGAGCTCCACACAGACTTGACCGACAGCATGCTGGGGCTGCTGGACAACACGGCGCTCGCGCTGCTGGTGGCCGTGGCCACAGAGGCGGCGGTGGCGGCAGCGCCGACCGTGATGGGCAGCGTGGCCTTCACCGGCTGCAACCCGGAGCCGGTGGGCGGCAGATTGGCGACTATCATGGCAGTTCTGGATGTCATGTCATAGTGCTTGTACTTCTTATCCCATGTCCTTCTCTGCATGGTCTGAGTGTCGATAAACGGTGTAATGTAATAGGTGCTTATTCTGGAGGAGCCGCTTTGTCGAGCCTTCTCAGGCTCTGGGATCTCCTGAATCGGTTCTGTGTCCCTCTGAGCGGAGCTTCCATCGACCGCATCCGTTTTGTTCCGGTTATTCCTCTCCAGAATCTGAGCCGGTGTCGGCAGGCGTTCCAGCGGCATGCTGATCGGTCGGGAAACGTGCCGACCGCCCTGGTTACGCAGCTGGACCTTCGTTGGCAAGGTGTTGGTGTGGTAGGACAGCGAGGAGCTGGGGCGGCTGAGCGCCAAGGTTGATCTCTGGACCTCGCTTCCACTCGACGTGTGCAACCCGTTGAGCTTCTCTGTGGCTGGAGAGTCCGATTGGTCTTTTCCGGCCTGGACCTCCTGCACCTCACCCAGGATGTGGGATGATGGGATTACTGAGGAATATCTCTTGTATATTTTGGCACTCTGAAGGCACAAATTTGACAAAGAGGATTACAATGTCATCACATTTACCCAACTAAAATTTACAACATACAACTCAAAAACAGCCAGATGGAAGAACAGGAAAAAGGAAGGACAAGCATCAGCCACATTTATTATTGTCTGCTAGCTAAGGTAAGCAAAAAGCCTTAAAAAACATTTACATTTTATTGCAACAGCATAAATTCAAACTAAACATATCAGAAATGTCCAAACGTGGACTTCAAAAAACCCTGCAAGTTTAGAAATTACAAGATGACTTCAGGCAAAGGTATTGACACCTGTATGAGCCTGTCCTGTCATCTGGTATCGCTGTCAAACAACCTGTCGACATGCAGGTAGAGTCTGAACTGTTCTGACGGAGGCTTGGCCTGCTGCTGAAAGAAATAATCTCTTAGATCAGTATTGTTTTGGTCCCTTGGTTTATACTTTGTCTGAGTTTCAGTTTAGCTTCTCTGTGTTATTCAGTCTTGTTCCCTCAGTTTCCCACAGTTGATTTTCATCTCCCCTTATTAGGTCACCTGGTTGACATTTTCCATAACTGCCTCAGTATTTTAACTCACTGTTTTTCTTTGCTCATTGCTGGAATTTTCCATTTCACTACCTCCATTCTATCCATCACCTGTTCTCCCTGTAAGTTCCCCTTCTTAATGAAAGTATACTACAGTTTATGTTTATGTCAAATATGTCTATTTTAGAACTATTTAAAGTGGCCTCTACAATTAGGGGATTTAAATGAAATCAGTTATTTAAAAAAAAATGTTTTAGCTAATTTTTGTCAACAATGTTGTTTTTCATCAAATGAGCTGCTTACATCTTTTAGTGTAACTTTACAAATAATGTTAGGTCAAAAATCTGAATGATGTGAATCAAACTGCACCGTCTAACTCCTCCTCACCTCCTTGATGTCCGTTAGCGAGGTAGAGTGTCTGCTCAGCTGGCGCACCTTCTCCTGTGGGGTCAGTCTGGGAGACGCTTGTGCACTGCTGCTGGTGATTTCGGAGCCAGATGGAGTAGGTGCATCGAAGATCGTGTGGAAGTGTCTCACCATCATCTCTACCATCAGTGCCTGGCACGGATAATCGACCAGAGAGGAGAGAGACACCTCTGCGTCGATCTGTCTTGGTTTTACCAGAGTCGGTCCGAAGATAATCCCCAGGTTACTTGCATTCATCTTGTTCTCGTCAGCCTGTTTACTCACTCTGGAAATGCAAAGGGGAGCAATGAGCTTGATAAGTAATTTCCTTTTAGTCAATTTATTTTCTTTGGGACTTCAAAAGCACCTTTGTAAAAAAAAATTTATAAAAAAACTTAAAAGAAAAGTTATTTTAAAGAGTGTCAGCAGTGCAGTGGATATTTTACACAATGGAGTCAAGAATAAAGCTTGGAAATACATGTTGATGTCGATTAAGAAAGAATACAAAATATCCTCCATGCTTATAACATAGTCCTACATGACACACTGGTGCCAGCGTATGTTTGAGAACCAGTTCAGTGATACTGAATAAACCAGAGGTTTTATGCTGACATTTTCTAACAGTTCCTGCCAAGCTTTAGGGAAGTCTCTGTTTCCCCATGTGTGTCATGAGGAAGTTGGCGAGTCAGTGTGACTGTTAGAAGGGCGACATACCAAAGCCTGTCTCTTAGTTCCGGATCGTACCTGTTCAGATGCGTGATAAGGTAACGCAGAGTCCTGTAGTTGGCTGTGGGCAGCTGACGCAGCAGATCTTTGATCTTCAAAAGGACTCGGCTCATCTGGGCGCCTGGTGCTCCTTTCTCTCCCGCCTGGGAACTCGGAGGTTTATCAGCTTCTTCTGCTATCGCTCGCTGACACTCTTTGGCCAAGCCAATGAGGTTGTTATAGAATCGATACTGGATCAGTGGTTCTGGCAACTGTTGGAAATAACACTGCAATGAGTTCTATGCTTCCGATTAAAAAAAAAAAAAAAGATTCAACGATGAAAACGAATGAAACTATCAATAATGAGACGTATGTCATTAATTTTGGGGCTGTTGATGCATTTGATTTTAGGGCAGAAATGTTTGTTCAAAACTACTTTAATTTAAAACTGCATAACTCTGATAGGGTATTGGTATTATAAATGCATATTTAGAATTTTCCTGTTAGAAAACCACAGTCTGTCCATCTTCAACCAAATCTATAAAGACAACTATTTGACTAGTATCCATGGTAAAGAAAGTTTAACCTCAACCTCAAAATGAATGTGTGGCGACATGGTTTATGCTTTTTAATGCCCTTCGAAAACCCTGGGAGAGTGTGGTGTTGTGGCACTGATGCAGAACAAAGAATGACTGTCAAACTTCTTTAAATTCCCCCTAAAGCTACACAGTTGTAACTGTTTCTCTGCAACTTCCTGTGGTGCTTCCTACCAAGTCTGAATAGGGATGTATGTATATTTTGGGACCAGCATGACATTCACAATCAAGTCAGACTTAAAAAAAAAACATAAAGGTTGTAGAGTCATTCCTCTCTAGAAATAGTTTTATGATGGATCCCACATGCATCATAAAACCCCAAAATCATGACGCCATTCAAGCTCATGACATTATCTGAACTTCTGATTGGTACAGCAGCTGAAGATTTAACTGAACATGATAACAGACGTCAACATAAGTCATTCATTTCAAAAAATCTTCAGTAGGTATCAGTAGGAATTTGATAGAAACCTGTCTTAGGTAGAGTTTGAGGACATTGCTGATGTCGTGAGGTGACAGTTCAGACAGTTCAACCAAGTCCTTCCCGTTTTCAAACGCCTGACAGAGCTTCTCCACTCTGGATTTGGCCCCATTCACACGATAAATGCCCTATAGGGGTAAAACAGGCACAGTCATAGTTATCTTATACATAAACCAGTTTAAAAGATTATCATTAACCGATCATGTAATTACTAAGGAGATTATAATAATAAAACACACAAAGGCCATGAAAGTACCTTGATGTTGAGGGCTCTGCTTTCGATCTCAGTGGTGCATTTCTTGATTATAAAGGGGATTCCATCCGGACAGTTCTTCGCTGCTTGGGCGAAGTCGATACCAAACAGCTGCAGCCTGCCCTGGAGCTTTTTGTGACCACACTGGATAGGTAGCGTCTCTAAGCATTTCTTATGGCATGCCAAGGAACACTGGCAAAAAGAGGCATAAATTACAATCAGGTGACACAATATTAACACTTTAATTTATTAGCACTTGTGCCCTGATCCATCTGTAGAGTTACACCCAAAATATTCTGTGACCTTGACAAATTTTAGAGTTTAAATCATGTTTATTCAACTATAACATTTGTTCCTGAAAGGAAATGAAACAGACATTTCTCGAAACATTGTGAAACTATGTATTTCTTTTAATACAGTTTATTAAAAAATAGATTAGGAGCAATCAAACAACTGACTGACACTTCAGTTAACTGGTGTCTATAGTTTCCACAGGTATTTTGTCTGTTTCCCTTTGATGTTGAACTCCATGTCTTTGAGTTTGAGAGGCCTGTTTGCCTTAATCACAGCTATTTCCACTGATTGAAATCCATCAAAACAATACTTCCAATCAGAAGAAAAATGTTGGGAGAAATGATGAGATGACTTTTCACCTGTATCTACCAGAGTTATGAATAATTTTCGGCTCAACTGTATCAACAATAAGACACATGATTTTAACAGTTAGTTGAAAGTAATAGGATTTGTACCTCTTCACATTCGGCTCCATGAAAAACAACCAGGCTGTCACACTCTCTGCACTTGGATGGGGCTCGTAGTTTTCTTAGCTTATGTGTCTGAGCGGCTTTTGACATCTGAGTATTTCGGAAAGGACCAGGAGAACCTAATGTCTCTGTCACCATCTCTACCAGACCTAGAATTGAAAATAAAAAAGAGCACATAAACAGGTGATATTATTCAACATTTCCCAATAAGAAAACTAACATAACTTCCCAGGGAAAACACTGAAGCTCAACCTTGGGGAAGTTGCTGGGCTTTGTTTCTGTCACCTAACTGTACAGATATTCTTCCCTTTTTTTGAGCACAAAAACTAATGTAACCCCAATCAATTATTCTCTGCAGACAGAAAAAAAAAACATAGGGAGTGAAAATATTACATGTAGCAAAACTGACATTCGATCAGTGCAATGAGGCAATCTGCTATGCACGAGAGAAGATTATGCAATCCCCTCGAGACATTTTTATTTCCCTATGTCAACTAATATGCAGGCTGTTATTAGCAAACCAGTGAAAGACACTTGAGAGGACAAACAGATGTTTTCTACCGTTGTCAAAAGGAGAGAGAGGCTCCCTGTCATCCAG
Source organism: Micropoecilia bifurca (assembly GCA_903067075.1). Lineage (NCBI taxonomy): Eukaryota > Metazoa > Chordata > Actinopteri > Cyprinodontiformes > Poeciliidae > Micropoecilia > Micropoecilia bifurca. The sequence continues at coordinate 15,206 of CAEGAF010048842.1, forward strand.
ATCGTCAGCTGAAGACATGGTCCCAGTGGAGGGAGTCCTGGGCAGCCGCCGCTTGAAATCACCTGTTCAGTCATTAAAAAACACAAGGTTACGATGTACTACCACTGACTAAGATTAAAAGAAGCTACTGTCAGCAACTACAAAAGAGAAACTGTGATGGTCACATGAGCACATTAAGCTTTTAAAAAGACGTAAATAGTGTGTCATTAAATTTTAGCAGATAAAGGAAGTGAATTTGGAGTGAATGTGTGTTTATTTATCCTCTGCATGAAGTCAATACGTTACTAAAAAGAGAAGCACTGTCTGAAATACTGAAATGATATCATTCTTCTAATAGTTTGCAGATACAATCCTGCACAAATTGTCTCTCCGTCAAGTATGCATCTTAAAATAATCTACAAAATAACACAATCATCCTCAATGCATTTTTAATAGCTTCTAATGAAAACAAATGTATAGATATATATCTGTATCTATATATTTTTATATAAATTTAGAAGGGAATAAATGTGAAATCTTCATGCCTGGGCTAGCGGTGGGAGAGTCCATGGATCTGGATTCGCTGCTGCCCCCAGCGCTCTCCGAGTCGCTGCACATCCCACCCTGGCTGCCCTGGTTGTTGGAGGTCCAGGCTCTTAGCGGCGCCTGGCTCCTCAGCGCTTCAGAAATACAGAAAAGAAAAGCAGCAAGGTTCAACAAAACTCTGTTTGTTTTGGTGGTTTTTCAGTCACACTCACATTTTAGACTTATGAGTAAGCAGCACACAACCTCAACTGCTTTAGACTTAAAAACATTCCCATGAATCAGCAGTCGGGGTAAGTCCCCTCTGGGGCTCATAAAGAGAGAAGCAAATTGAACCAATAGGTTGTGATGAGTTATTTAACCTCCTGAAAAAAGAACTATTTCATCAAAAAAAAAGAAAATCAACATCTGGAAACTCACATGTGCTGACATGCATACCTGGGATGTCTGTGCTGCTGTTGGATCTTCGCTCACTGATCTTTGAAGGCCGGTGAAGAGACTGGTCTACGTCGTCTCCGCTCAACACGTCACAGGAAGTGATGGAGCCCTGCGACAGGTTGCCATGGGAAGAATGGGTGCTCCCTTGAGACCTTTTGGTAAACCCAGACCTTGGAAAGAAAAAAAATAAATAAAAAAGTTGATGTTTAATGCTTTCTGATTTTAGTTGCAGTTGTCCTTTTAGTCCTACAGTTAGTCCAGCGTTGTTACATTATGTTGAACCAAGACTGACATAGGGAAAAAATGAATAAAACCGATTGCATTTAATTTTCTAGAACAGAATGAAGTTAATCAATTTTAGACACTAACATGAATAATACAGGTTAATCATAAAAAAACATTCTAGAACACTGCAGTCAGGGTGTTTTGCAGCCGTGTAGAAAAATGTAATGGTACTTGTTATGTATGGTTAGCAAGGTTATATTATTGGCAAAAAGATATCTAATTTACTGTTTTTCAGTTTTTGAGCCTTGAGATCTTCTGAGGTTTTCATAGTTCTACAATTGATATGAAACCATTTAGCATCTTTGCTGTGCAGCTGATTTTGCACAACAAATGCGGCTGCAAAGCCGCAATGAGCAAAAGCAACAATTAGCTAGCTTCCAACTGAACAGCATGCACATTTGATTTGCAGGACGTGTGTTGTATCATTTTCCAGTGAATATCGCCTTTCCCAAGCCATTTCTTGTGTGATAGAGACTATATTAGTTCTCTGTTTGTAATGGTATGTGCTCTGCTCTCTGTGCTATTGCTGTGGAGCAGAGTGTAGCTAAAACACAAACCTTGACATTTTGCAACATTGAAAGCAAAGAGCTAAGTTTATCAATCAGTGGAACAAGATTTTTTCGGCACACAAATACCTGTGAGGAAAAGTGACACAGTTAAATATGTCACTTTAACTGTGACATATTGTCACAGTTAAAGTAGCTTTCTTAACCTAGTTAAGGCTTTAATGTCCAAATGTTTTGTCATACATGAAAATTTGCCCAGTTGAAAGTACCCAGGGGTCACAAAAACGTTATTCCTTTCTCACTTAACACGCAAAACATGTGTCTAGTTTTTCATTTTTAACTGATCGAACATATACATTAAACATGCAACATTGTAATAAGCAGAAAAAGGAATATTAAATCTCAATTATATAAATATATTTCAAGTTTGCCTTATTTTAAAGACTTTTTTCTACCTTTCTGAGGCCAAGTGTTTCCTAATTTGCTGCTCTATAAAAAAAAGCTTAGGCTAAGATCACCAACAAAAACAGGATGCAGGTCTTTCTTCAAAAAAGGCTCGTTTAAGAGCCAAGTTTAGTGAAAGGCGCATTCGAAACTATTTGGAGAAAAAAGCTGCTGGATGTTTGGAAGTTCTACTTTCTATGAAATTAAAATAAAAACAAAACATTTAATAAAAAAGGCAGCTGTTATTTCATAAGATTAGGCTGGTGGTCCAGATTTGTACCATTTTTGAATTATGGCTGGAGGACCCACAAAATTATTTAATGGCGCTGATAAAAGCTGATGTTCAGAAACTACAGGTAGGACATTTATAAGGAGAAACAACAGAAGCAAAATGTAGGAACCTAAACATCACTTGCAAGAGAGTAGAGCGCTGCACCATCACAATACAAGTGTAAATCACAAATTCTGATAAAATGTAGTGCTTTATAATTATTACGTTTTCAAGCAAATCTATCAGGTTGACTTTAATTCACTTTAGTGTTGTGTCCGATTGGGACTCAGTACTGGCAAAGCCAAACATTGGGATTGGCACCTGTCCCTGAAAGGCCTGAACAGCAAATTCCTACAACAAGGTAGCAAAAATAGCTCTCTTATTCTTCAAAAGTGATTAATTGTGTTTCTAAAATAAGTTGTCTTAATGTAAAACCTGAAACTGACTGAAAAGAGAAGGACCACAAACTGAAAGGAGACCAGTTAGCAGATTACGACCACAAACTGCATAACAGAGCAAAAACCTTCACAATAATAAAAGTACACACATTCCAATCATTTTTCTTTTCAGTTTTGATATATGTAATTAAATCTGACAGAAATAACACATTTAACCTCTCATCTTAATTCATGCTGTTAAACTGGGCTATGAGACATTGTTTATTTTTCCGTGTAAAATCTAGCAACTGTCTGGCTCAGACAGAAAACTTGGGGCCACCTCGAAACCAGAGCCAAACTCTCACGCTCGCAATCTTCCCTGCAGCATTCAGCCTGCGACACAGATATTTCCTGAGGAAGGGCAAGAAATTCAACACGCGATCTGTCTCTCCCAGATTTTGTCTCTCTTCCTCCTACTGACTCACTGCTACTGCCGCTGAAAGAAGAACTGAGCTACTTTAAAATGGGAGGCTATGAAGAAACACTGTTTTAAGCAATGTTAAACTACAAGAGCCCAAGATTATGTGTCAACCAGGCTTAGTTTAACAAGAAATACACAAATACAGCTCCTTAAGAATATGAATTAAGCTTCAACTTTGACACACCGTCGCCTTGCAAGTATAAACTTCCATATATGTATGTGAAAGATCAACTTAAAGTATTGCGCAATTGTGAAGCGGAAAGAAAGTAATAGACCTGACATACATTTGTCCTCAGTCTCCTTTATGACTCTAGCAAATAAAATCCAATGCAAGCCATTATAACCAAAAACTATGTCTTTAAATATATGGATATATGGAGATCTGTAGCTGAAGTGGGAGAATCTGTTGACAACACAACTATTGCCACTCCACCCCACAAATCTGGCCTTTATGGAAGAATGATCAAAAGAAATGCATTGTTGAAAGAAAGCCAAAAGACGCGTTGGCATTTTTTTGACACAGCAAAAATGTGGAACAAGGGACTCTTGTTATGTGTGGCTTGAAAACAAACAAAGCACATCAACCTGAACACACCATAGAATGTGCATTAACCTTCCCTTTATTTTCTAGATTGTCATAAAATAAAATAACATTTATGGTTATTGTAGCTTACCTGAAGTTTTCAGAGAAGGAGTCTGGCTGAAGATGCTCTTTAGGAAGGTTTCTAGGCAGGTTCCGGACAAAGTTAGCGTAGCATCCACCTGGTTCATACATCTTGGCATTCTCACTCAGGGCCTGGAAGTGGGTTGGGAGCGACACTGTCTGCACCTGCTGCATCTGAAACCAGTTCACTGACACCTATTAAAAAAAAACACACACAAAGATGGGCAGCATTTTACAAAATATTAAAGTTTTTTAATCACTGCATGGGAAGCAACTGAAACTGATAGATGAACTGATAGAAAAATTTGGGTTAATACCAATATTTGATATTTATATTGCTGCCACAGCTGATAATCAATATGTACCAATATTTTATTTATTACATATATTTTACAAATCTTTCAAAAGGAGATAATATTGCTTGTGGAGACAATTCAAGCACTTGGCATGCTAAGGTAAGTGAATCTTCATCAGTGCCAATTGAAAATCTACATATAGTAGGAAGAGATTTAGTAATGTTATTAGTTGTTACTGTCACATGACCAAACAAATGCCACAAGACAAGCCCCCTCACCTTCAGAAACAAATGGCAAAAAGATGAAAATAAGTATCGGCTGTTAACATTGACCTAGTTTAATTTATCTGACAGATACCGATATGTTAGCGCCAATATATTGTGCATCCCTCAACAGTCCAGCTAATTTCTCATCTGGAAAGAATGAATTGGTCTCTCTTACAGCTTTGAGTGTGAGGTCACACTGGAAGATCATCTCTCGGATCTGTGTGAGGATTGTGCTCTTGGTATTGGCCAGATCCATCCGTTTGACGCCTGCGTCAGCCCTGCAGCTTTGGAAATGGTACTGGGCTTCCTCAGCCTGCTCACAAACAATAGACAATGGTTTATGGAAGTTGCTCATCCCAAATAGGTGGCACTACAATCCCCCTGTGTTGTAACCCTTGCAAACCTTCTGCATAGCCTCTTCCTCAAGCTTTCTCTTCTTCTCCAACTGTTTGTTGCCAGTGCCAGACTGCTCCTCCTGGGAGCGGTTTGTAGACGACTGGGCTTTTCTGTACTCCTCTTTCCTCTGGTCGTTCAAAGCTCGTGCCTTACGCAAGGTTGTGTCAACCTCTTGCTGCCAAAGCCAAAAGATTTTGGCACATTGCTTAATTTATTGTGAACAATGTATGCACCAGTTACCATAGCAACAATCAGACATGCCCTTTTCAATTTTTAGCCCAGCATGTAAAGAGGCACTGCAAGAAACTAATATTAATATGTTCCGATATGAAAACAATGAAATAAAAATTAGTAGAGCAAAACATATATAAGCATAAAAGCGTGAGGAATATCACAGATTCTACAAACCAACTGCTTCTGTTCTTCTGCACAGCTGCATGATGCAATTCTAAGAACAGCTTAGCAGGGCAGTTTGCTAAAAGAAAAGTTTGCTCTCCTTTGCTTTTCTAAGTATGTTTCAAGTGTCTGTGCAGAGACTTTCAACAAACCATTTTCTTTTGCTCTCTCTGCCACTGCTCCTTAATGTCCTTCCTCAACTTGTCCAGTTCATTCTTGCGAGCCTGAAGAGGCTGAAAGTAAACAAAGAAAACAACAGCGTGGAGTTACTGAAAGAGCATTTTAGAAGAGGGTTAGTCTCTGGATAATTAGGCAGCTCAATGGTTCAAAATCAGAATGAATTTCACTGTAAACTTAAAGCTTTCAAGCCGTTTTGAGTCATCAAAATAAAAACGGAGAGAAACTAACAAATGAATTGATGTTTATGTGCCGTTTACATCATTACACTGTGTATTAAAGATGATTCAAATGGATATAGCTCTAGCATAATGATGCTTTCAATGTTTTGTTTTGGCAACATGAATTAGCAGATTCAAATGCAAAGGTTACAGAGAAATTCTTTTTAACGTAATGATGAACATTTACCTGTATAAATTTATTGCTTTGGAGAGCCAACGCAGTCTGAACGAGTAGCTGGTTGTATTCAATCTCGTTCTTGAACGTGGAAATGTAGATGTCACTTAGCGGCATGTAGTCCTGTAGGAAACATGGAGAAAGCAACGTTTTCATGTGTTTTTGATTCCCTCTGTTTTATAACTGCATGGGACACCAATTCAGCAAGAGACCAATGCCTCGAATAAAGTCTTAAGTTTGTTACCTGCTGACTGGTGAGCGTCGTTGCGGACTCAGCCATTTTGGCATAGCTTTTGGCATACTCAATATCTGACGGAAAAGATCAGCACAAGAAGAAGAAAGCAAAAATTGTTTACTATATTTTTTCACATTTTACAGAAAATCAAGAGTGCCAAGAAATTGTTCCTCTCTGGTTGAAGAGGAACAATTTAACACTAAACATTTTCTCGATGGAAAATTAGCAATTTGAAATAAAAGTGAACTGAAGAACTGATCTTCCAAGTCTGAACTTTTTCATCAGCTCATCGTCCGAATAGCAGTTTAATGCAGCAGTTCATGTTTTATGCAAAAGCAGCGTCATGCATGTCTCACCCATGGCCAGCCGTTTCTCCATGCACCCCAGGAGGTCTTTAATGTACTTCGACAAGGTCTTTGCATAGAGCAGAGCGGACTCGACCCCACTCTCATTCTTCTGCAGAGCCAAGTCGACCTCCTCTTCTTTTGACAGTGACACCTCTGGGCCTGTGGAACCAGGAGAAGAAACAGACATCACAGATGTGATGTGACTAGAATGTCCCAAAGCTGAATGCGCGCGTCTCACTTCCACTTTCCAGCATACGTGTGTGTGTGTGTGTGTGTGTGTGTGTGTGTGTGTGTGTGTGTGTGTGTGTGTGTGTGTGTGTGTGTG
>CAEGAF010048858.1:0-16196 GCA_903067075.1 Micropoecilia bifurca
ATATATATATATATATATATATAGATAGATAGATAGATAGATAGATAGATAGATAGATAGATATAGACATACTGCCACCCCTGAAAATGTCCCTGCCCCTCTCTTGCCACCCCATAAATATTTTTCTAGATCCGCCCCTGAATCTGCTCTACAATGTGGGGATTTTGGGGTTTAATGTGACACCAACCCTCCCTTGTAGAGCCTCACCACCTTTCTTGAATGCATTTTCCCACAAATATGTCGACTCTTTCACCTTCTGTCATGTTAATCATTCTTGCTTTTTTGTTGCTATTTAAAGAGATAAAGTACAAAAAAGGGGTAATATCTTCTTTTTTAGAAGAAGGTATTATTTGTGTTGGATTCAGCTGACTTTAAATCCTGTTTGCCAGTTACTGCTGTCCTCTGCCTGAGAATTTCAACAAATATCTGTCCAGCTCCCATTTAAAAAGAATAGAAAAATAAATCTGTTACCCACAAATAAACCAAAACGATTCTTATAAAAACAGTTTTTAAAGTGCTGGTAGTGCTGTTACCTTATAGCAACAAGGCCCTGAGTGTGAACTGAAATAGTTTTTTGATTTAAAAAAACACTTTAAGGATAATTAAACATGATTAGTAAAATTAGAATAGTATTTACACAGACTGGAATATTTGTGTATGTTTTCAGCTCTGCACTTTTCAAACTGTAGAGCTGGTGAGGTTGGGATGGCTGCAGCGTGCGCAGGTGGCACAGCGCGGCGGACGCTTCATAAAGCACACATTTATGTAACGCTTACATTAGGCCTGATTAATGAAGCGTCCACCCTATCGGATATTGTGACCACGTATGTTCTTCGAGGTTAATAGCCTTTAAATTTCATCCTTTTTAAAGCTGCTGCAGGTTCAACTTGAGAGCATCTCGTGAAAAGCTGCATTTTATCCTGTTTAATCTGAGACTTCCCAAATCAAGCTGATCATCTGGAGCGAGAAAAAGTTGTAAACGTAACGAAAAGTCCTGTATATCAAATAATGATGCTATTTTAACCCCCCTCCACCCTCCAATTTTCGCAAAGCTGAGACCTGGCTGACTCCAAACATGATGGGCTCATCCACTGAAACATCTTCTGCTTTGGAGGGTGGAAGGCCGGGGAGTGGGTGGGGTATCAGGCTGGAGATGAGAGGCCGAAAATAAAGCCAGGGGAAGGCTGAGAGTGAGGCAGATGGAGAGCGGAAGAAAAAGGAGGAAAAGCAGCTTCCCGGAGAAATGGGTGACGTGTGAGAAGGAGAGACAAAGATTGAGAGAGGAGAGAAAATGAAGAAACACGGAGATGATGAGTGAGGGATGATGAATGGGGCCAAAAGAGAGACAGATGGGCCGACTCTATCGGCGATTTGGGCGGCAGGGAAATGGAAACAGCAAGTCAAAGCGGCATTCAGGAAGTCCTGAGATAATGATGACATACACACTGAGAAACACCCAGAGGCTGGAGTCGTCCTCACAAATAGATTTCTTATTACAAGTAAAGCATCTGTAATAATATAAATATCAGTTGTTAAAAGCCTTTGGCTTACATAACAAGTGACACAAACAAGGGAGTGATTTACTGGAGCCATAAACGGATGTGTCATTTAGGGGCCAACCCCAATGTCAGAAAGAAGGAGAAGACAACATCTATGGAAAAATTGTATTTAATGGACAATAGGGCAGGATTACCAGATGTAGAAAGACAAGATTAGTGATTCGAGGAACGCAAAATGAAAGCAAACTGCTATTTTTATGAGAGGAGAATGCAAAGAAACACAGGTAGTTGTTTGAATTAACTACTCGACTAATCAAACACTAATAGTTTCAGATTTAAAAATCACATATTTTTAAATATGAAAACGATGTAATATAGTTCACTTGTTATTTTGTAAACTAGTCATTTTGTTAGTTCACAAAATAAGGCAAATGAAATATTGTCCCAATCCGTTTCTTTCAATATAAAACTCACCAAATTTTAACAAAAACTTCAAGTGTGTGTCTGAATCTTTTGTTAGAACAAGTTTATTTTTCATTCAGTGAAGTTATTCACAGTGGGTGGAGAGAATCCAGACATTTTTTAGAGGAAGATAACATTTTAACTTTGCAAGGGTCCTCAGCTGGAAAAAACTGGCTTTGATAACAGCACTAATCTGTTTATCAAATTTAAACAGAGGATCAACAGTCACACCCAGATTTTTTTACAAATGGACAACAAAAGGAAGACAGGAGACCAACCTCGCTGTCGTGTCCAAGCAACATCGCATTGACCAAATACTAAAATTAAAAGACAATCCTGTAACATCTGCATAGCAGACCGGCTGTCATTTGTATTTATAGGTAGATAGATTTGAATGTCCTCTGCAAAGATGAAAAGAGACTTAGTTCTTTTTAAAATTACAACCCAGAGGCAGCAGATACAAGGCAAAAAAAAAGAAGCAGGCACTAATATCGACCCTAGGGGAACCCCATACTTTAGAGGAGACACAGAGGAGGAGTGGTGTCCTAGATTTCCGGAAAACCTCCTGTTTGAAAGATAACAACCAGTGTTCTGACTATCTGTGCTACCTCGTCCGATTTTCCAGCCGCAGCATAGATAGATAGCTATGTCTATCTGTCAGCGCTACGCATCCAAAACTGCCACCGTCATGTTCATACAAAAACCATAGCGGGTTGTGTTAATATTAAACATATTGGATAACATTGTTTGAGTGACGGGACTGAAGTGGAAGCTTAGGAGTTAAGCTTAGCATGGTGTTGGCACAATTACATGACAAAACCACAAGGATATCACTTCCTTCATCTGAATATTCTAAGTGCTTAAAATACAGAGGTGTTTGTAAGAATAAAGCGGCGCCAGACAGTCGGAACAAGTTTTTATTAAAAATAAATTAAGAGTAGTAAGAGTAAGAGTAGCTATACTTCATACATTTTTCACAATGTTGTGAGCTCCTGTAACTGACATCCATACCAGATCACAGTGATCGTTTCCTGGAATAAATAAAGAATACATCCAGTATTCTCTTGTACATACACACAGTATACTCGGTGTAAACATGTATTGGTTTCAGTGTTCTTTGTGCACCGGTCACAATCAGCAGCGGTCAGAGATCTGGGTCTTTCTTTGTGCTAATTCGTGAGTCATGGTTATATCACCAGTGACTGGCCTTGCATGTCCCTCCCTCCTGGAAAAGGGGAATATTTCCAACAAGTGAATCAATATTTAGTCTCAGTTATCCATCCATTATGTAGTCTGATTGTGACGTCACCTTTTGAGATTTTAAACCCCCATTTTTCCCTCTCTTTTTCTCTCTCTGTCCCCCCTCTCCATTATGCAAGATGTGCACATCCACCTGCATGCAGCACAATAATGGAGCAATTATCCTCTTCAGCTCCAGCGTGCTCCTCTGATTGTAATTTGCATTTATTATTAGCCTTTCTCCTGACGGAGGCTGTGAGGCATGAGGATGTGGATCCGTCATACACCACGTCACACTGACGGACCTGCACAGATGCTTCCCAAACACGGGGAAACATGGGCCCCGAATGCGTCGTACTTACATGCACCGCATAGGAAGAGATTACAAGAGGGTGACGTGGGGTTTTTTTTTAGAAGCAGGTCTTTGATAGTGAAACCAAAGCAGGGAAGGTATGTTCAGCGGGAGTACACGGCTTTTACGTCGTCGATGTCCTAAGGGGACGTAGCGTGTCTTTCTGCTGTCGCTCTCTGGCAGCGTGGCCCCAGGGCTCATACAAATGGAAATTTTGTGAGGAGCGCATGTCTCTCCAGGCACACGGCACGCGCGCGCACCGTCTGCCTCCACAATAACGGACGCACGCGCTGGCACTCGAAGAGAGCCGTGCGGAGGATCGGTGGAGTGTGAAATGATTCTGTTATCATGTGGTCTGGGTGGGATATCATTTCCCATCAACCTTCCACGGCAGGTGTGGCTGTGTCTGCCTGATGATGAAGTGGTGGCGGCGTGTCTGGGTGAATTTCGAGACGTCTTCTGTCGCAGTGGTTCTCTTGGCATGTGTAAATCAGCTGGTGATCTTAAAACAAGGAGACAGCTTTTCATGTTTTCTGTTTATTTATTTTATTTTACATTTTTGTTATTTTTTGATTACATTTGTGTCGGTGTGCGATAGGGCATAACCGATACTGAGTGAGCAGGACCTGTATCGCTGATACCAATACTTTTTATTTATTTAAGTTTGATACATTGTCACACCTTTGACACTTTAGGTGTTTGAATTTATTACAAAGTTATCACAGAATTTGGACAAAGGTTATAGGTGTCTACAAAATACTTTACTAAAAAGCAAATAAGGCATAAAAATAAATCACAACTTGAGTGAAAATCGAAACAAAAATCTTGTTTTGAGAGTTGAGAAACTACAATACAAAAATGAAACCATATTTCAAGAGCGCTGAGAATAAATAATTCTGTTTTCTTCTTTCACTTTTAGCTATTTGCATGTTCATATCTACATGCATGCACTCACAGAGCACATCCGTGCAAAGCTAAGGCTAAAGGAAGTCACACACTAGGGAACACTTTCTTTAAGGTTTAGCTTAGATCAAGGCTAACAAAGGGAATTACAAACTACTGTTTGATGCCATTTTGCTCTCCTGGCCTATAAGGACAGCTTGAACAATGGACCAGCTGCATTTTGGTGTTAATAATTGGAATTCATGAATTCAACTCACTGACTCTTCTTCAACCTCAAGAACCTATGGAGAAAGGCTCAAGAACAAGTGGGGAAAACAAGTATTTGATACACTGTTGATTTTTCAGGTTTTCTCACTTGCAAAGCTTGTAGAAGACTGTAATTTTTATCATAGGTTCTCTTCAACTGTGAGTGATGGAATCTAAAAGAAAAATCCAGAAAAATACAATGTATATTTTTTAAATAATTAATTTCCATTTTATTGTGTGAAATAAGTATTTGATAATCTATTTACCAGTAAGAATTGTGGCTCTCAAAGACATGTTAGTTCTTCTTTAAGAAGCCCTCCTGTTCTCCACTCATTACCTGTATTAACTGTTGATTTTGGCCATCAACCTCCTTCCCTCAGTAAGAGCACTGAAGATGGGTCGTGGCTGGGTCTTCCAGCATGATAACGACCCAAAACACACAGCCAGGGCAACTAAAGAGTGGCTCCGTAGGAAACATCTTAAGGTCCTGCAGTGGCCTAGCCAGTCTCCAGACCTGAATCCAATAGAAAATCTTTGGAGGGAGCTTAAAGTCTGTGTGGCCCAGTGACAGCCCCGAAAACTGAAGGCTCTGGAGGAGATCTGTATGGAGGAGTGGGGCAAAATCCCTGCTGCAGTGTGTGCAAACCTGATCAAGAACTACAGGAAACGTCTGATCTCTGTAATTGCAAAGAAAGGTTTTTGTACCAAAAATTAAGTTTCTTTTTTCTGGTGTGTCAAATACTTATTTCACATAATAAAATGGAAATTAATTATTTAAAAATCATACATTGTATTTTTCTGGATTTTTGTTTTAGATTCCATCACTCACAGTTGAAGAGTACCTATGATAAAAATTACAGTCATCTACAAGCTTTGCAAGTGGGAAAACCTGAAAAATCAACAGTGTATCAAATACTTGTTCTCCCCACTGTATAGAGAAAGGATAACTCTACACTAAACGGAATCTGAAACTAAAATATGGATTTTACCACGCTAGTATTGATCTGAAACTGACACTTCATTATTATCGATATTTTGGATCAATCCACCTGCCTCTAATGCTTCGAATCTTTCTTAAAACCAATCAGGACATCGGCCCTGATCTGCTCTGACTGGATCAGGGCCGATGTCCTGTGCATGTTATGGTCGGAGATGTACGTCTGACTCTTTGAGCAGACTCTCAATGCGAACCAAAGCAGGTGACACAGAACCATAGGCATGTGCTGCTTCTCCATTTTCTGAATTTTGATTTGGTAACATCCAACATGAAATTCCAGTTCTATCATTACAAAAGCTTTCAAGTCAGAGGTTGCCAAGTATCTGTCTACCTTGTCACTGAATCCCTTTCATTTAGGGCACAGGAAAAACAAGTGTGTTGAGGGGACTGTTTCACTCTGCCTTCATAACATCCTCAAACTGTACAAGGAAAGATTACGTGCACAAATTTTGTCGATGTGACTTTTCTTCTGCTTTTAACATTATCCCAGACGTTATTGGAAAGGGTGGGAAGAAGTTAATGTGAAACTGTATTTTTGACCAGAACCTTTGGCTTAGAGTCTAGACCAATGGGCAACTCCAGGCCTTGAGGGCCGGTTTCCTGCAACTTTTAGATGTGTCTCAACTTCGACACACTTCAGTCAAATAATGAGGTTGTTAGCAGGACTCTGGAGAACTTGACTGCACTTAGGAGGTGATTCAGATGTTGGATTCAAATGTGTTGGACCAGGGAGACGTCTAAGAGATGCAGGACATCGGCTCTTGAGGACCAGGATTGCCCATCCCTGGTCTAGACCGATGTCCAGCAGCGTTGGCCACCCCATGTTTTCCTTTTGTACAAATGATAGAGTTTGTATTGGCAAATAAACCAGATGTTTAAAATTTACAGATGACACTATCGTCGGTTGGATTGACTGCAACAACTTACATCTCGACATTTCCGCTCCGAAGGAGATGTCTGATGACTTCTGTAAAACTAAACCTATCCTTGATCCAATTATTAAAACCTCATCAGCTTTTAAATATAGGCCATCAGCATGTTTCATAACGATCGCCAAAATGATTAAATCAAACTTTTGCTTACTTACTTATTTATTGCCATTTAAAGTCTGGTGAAACACTATTTCTGTGCTGAAGCCCAGAATGGACATTGGTCAGTGATCTGGAACTGCATTTCTCTCGATTTTGTGCAGATGTTTCAGTCGGACTGTCTGCTAATTAAGCTACAGTTCAGACCTGGTTTAATAACATTTTAGGGCTTATATTATGGCTATGAATCCACTTCAAAAAAGTATCAGAAACAATTTGAGGTGTGGTCTTACTGTCAACAAAATACATTTATCTTAATAGATGAACGACCTCTGTGTGTGAACATGTGTACATCTCAATGTTTTCCAGAAAATATAAGAGTTAGTTTATAAGAGTTAGCTTATTGTGGGTTCTTTCCTCAGCATTGTCAGCACAAGCACAATGTTTTACATCAGCCTCTGGAAACAAATCCGTAAACTCACTTTCTTGCATGGTGAACACAATTTTGCTTTAAGTCCAAACGTTTTAAGAGGCGTAGAAAAATCTCAATTCATGCATAACAGGGGAGCTACTGCATTGATTCTTACAGTGTCAAATTGATGATGAGAGAGAAAGTTTTCAGCACAATAATCTGTTTTCTCCACCCCAACTGTGAAGGTTAAATTACTGGATGATCTAAGCAAATAATTTAGGTTTATGAAATGAATCAAAACGATAAGAGAGTACAATTTTTCCAATGGGCTTGATGATGAGCAGATGACAATATGAAGTTATATAAAGGTGCAGTATCATGTATTTTCCAGGCACATAGTACCATTTTATAGCACAATCAAGCAATAAGAATTAAAAGAAACAGTACTTCATGATTCAATGTTTTGAACTGGGGCCTATGTCTCTTTAAGAAGCTCCTGCTCTTTCTGAAACTCTGCCTTGAGGAAGTTATCATAACGGCACTCTTCTATTCACCCTTTAGGACGTTATAACCAGCATTGCACTGAGAAGTAGCTCCTGATGTGCAGCTCCAGCAGGTTTCTGCTAATTGCTGCTGGCCAGTGTGAAGGAGCTGAGTGTTGGAGAGCCGCTCTGTGAGTCAGGAGCTTGTAGATGGCAGCTCACAGGAGGAGCTTCACCCTCAAAGGCGGGGCAGCATCTTACATAATACTGCCAGTACATTTACGTAAGTTGTGTTGAAAAACAGATATATTTAAAACACAAACGTAGTGAATCCCAAACTCTTCTAGAACTGCAGCAACAAGAGCAACTTTTAACTGGTCATAGTGATTTTTTTTAATTTATTTATTTACTTCCCCACATCTATAATCACAAAATCCCACACACAAATGAATAAAGTCATGCACGCGTTGTGGATTCAGCGGCAAGTCGGAGCTCAAGGGAGCGTTCACCGTCCGAGAAACTTCACTGCACCGCCTAATTGGTGCGAGTTTCTGCAGGTTTGAAAGTGCTTGGACGAGAGACCAGGAGACGGCCAACACATTTAACCGTCCTCAGCTAACCTCAACTCTTGCCTTGACGCTACTTCAAATTCTGAGGGATAAGTAAACAATCCTGTCAGTCATGTGCTAAATTAGCATCTAAGAGATGGCTCACTCTTTTAGCCCGTCAATCTAACAGTCGGCGTCTTCTCGAGATCCCAAGACAAGCATGAAATAATGCAGCCAAGTGCCAAGAAAACCTTAACCTATTCCAGCCACACAACAACTTCTTCCACAAACTCTCTCTCCCTCTCTTTCTCTCTCTCTCGCTGCATGCTGATTTGAGACTGAGGCGAGTCATTTCGAAGAGTGCGCGGCTAATGTAGCAGTTACAGCTACTTATTGGATGAATTATGGCTGCCACCGAGGGTGGACAGAAACAGTTTGAGAGAAGCTGTGAAACTGCCGGACATTGAAGCTTAAAGTGTTACAAACACTGCCTTTTATGTCACAGGCAACTGAGCAAGTCGGAGTAAAGAGAGGTGGGCTAGGAAAACATGTCTAAGGTTAGGTTAAGGTAAATAACGTCACATATGATGTAGCTAAATGAAATAGGACCCTCTTTAAGACCTTTTGGTCATGAGTCTAAGAGGTAGATATACTGCAATCTTTTTCTTTTTGGGCGGGAGGGACTGATTTAGGCCATTATTTTAGGAAGGTGATGAAATATTTCCTTTAATTTTAACAACAGTAACCTTGACATTTTAATCAGTTGATTAATGAAGTGCATTAAGAATGAAACTGGTGTTTGGTATTATTAACACTTCACAAAAAATGATTTAAATGATACGTTTGCACAGTATTAATAGGTACACTTTACATGTACTTCAAAAATAAAGTTTAAGTTTTATATACTAAAGTCACTAATTCTGTGATATTTGACCAGCTATTGGTTGGCACTAACAAACAGCCAGTCAATGGCCGCCACTTGTTTTTCCATACTGTCAATGGCAGAGATAAGGAAGATGCTAGCTTCTGCGGTAGTGCTAAGACAGTTTCGACTGTGCTTACTGATACATATTAAGGTATATTTGGTGCTTGAATGATTAAAATAGGCATGTATAAGTGTTTTTAGAGGGGGTCTTAAGTATTTGAGGATTTTAGCTACTTGTTGCTGGGGTCCATACCCCCCCTGTAAATATCACCAGTCCACTGTCATCTGTAAAACATAATCTAGCTGCTCTGTCTCTGGCTTTCTCTGTGTGCATGTCTATGAAACAAACAAACAAAAATCTTCCTGCTAACTAAAAACGTCTCATCTGCCTGGAGACAAAATAAATAGTTAAGAAATGTCACTGTGCGGCTATCGGACAAGTGACAAGTGCACTATAGCGCTTATTGAAGATGTTTACGTGAGAAATGTCTCCTGCAGACTGCCCCAGAATGAAATGTGTAGAATTCAGCCGTTTCAAGAACACAACAACATCAGGAAAAATGAAGGAACTTCATTAAAATTAGAACGTATAACACAAACCCTGCTGAAGTGCAAAATTTTAATTGCATCAATTTCATAATGTAAATAGATTTTATTTAAATATTAAAGTCAGGCTAAAGTTGAGGTTAAGTCTCCATGGAAATAAACATTTGGAGACTAGCAGCCAACCTGATGTTTGGAGTTTCTAAGGTTTGACGGCAGCTGGTCAAACAAACTTTGGGCTCTTTGTATCTACTGTGGTTTGATGACAAGTGACAGGAGAATTGGCGGCATCAAATTTCTCAGCACAACGGAAATTTTTGTCACAAAGGAAATTTTTGTCTGCTTTGCTCAAGTTTTAGGTGAACAGCCACAGCATGCAAAGCAGGCAAACAAGTTCAAACCTGTTTTTAATTACGTATGTGGCCCAGTACTGCTGCTGCTGGATTGGTTCAAAGAAAACAAAAATGAAAAGAGTTTCTGGGAAGCTCCTGTTAGACAACAAAATGTGCAGAACATCAAAAGGGTGAGCATAACAGAGGGATGGGAAAAACACTAAGTACATATCGAACCTGCTAGAGGGGGTTTACTTTGTTATCTGAAGGTTTTTATCTGTGTGGCACTTTAATAAATCAGGGTGGAGATTAAACAATATGACATTGGCAGAGGTGAATGGAAAAGACGTTGCTCATACGGATGATTCCTTCACGGACATCTTGCTCTTTTTACTGATGCACTCGATGGCGGTATTGAGATGGGCAATATGGCTCACAACCCAGGGTATCAGGCTGTCCGGGGTTTCGGGGGACATTTACATTCATCGAGCTTCAAGTGCTATTTTATTGTTTGTATCTTCAGCAAACTTAAACTCAAGTGAGTTCCAAATCTAAACCATGTCGACTGATCAAACCTGAACTGCATTATTCAACACTGAAGAGAGATTCTTTGAAACGCACCTTATTTAACCTCTTTCCATTGGTGAAAACGCAAAAAGCTACATTTATTGTAGCAGAAGATTGAGGTAAACACAATGGCATCAGAGTACAGACAGATAAATCCCACAATCTGACAGTCTGCTTGGTGTACCTGTCCCCCAGAGTCGATGGTTTCAGAATAACCCGCTGATCCATTTACAACCACTAGTGATAACCTTTAAAGGAGATTTTTTAAAATCTCTTTCTTTCAACAATGCTTTCTTCTCACTGTTTTTACACAAAGGTTGAATTTGTGAAGAGCATGGCAATAAGTGTCCTGTTAGAAGGTTCACACAGAAATCCAAATCAGATCCGATCACTAAAGCTAACACGTGTTCTGATTTACAGAAACTGAAGAACAGCTGAGAAACAAAGTCATTGAGATTCATCCGTATGTAAAGGGTTATGATGCCATTTCTAAGGGTTTAGGACTCCAGCTAAACAAAATCAGAGCCAATTTGAACAACTGATGAAACAATGAACGGTGGGGAGAACCTTTCTAAAGCGGTCGGCCGACCAAAATTATCCTAAAAGTGTATCCATGACTGATCCAGGAGGCAACACAAGAACCTCTGCGACTTTCACCCCGATTTCCCCTTTTCCAAAAATCTTAAGGACGCCTCGCTTATGGAAACATGGAAAGGAATCAAAGATACACAGAAGACCAAACAACTGCAACCAGAAAGTCCAACGAATGTTGGAAATTATCGCCATTGCTTCTTCCCAGCCCGCCATGTTCGTTTACTTTGAACATTGGATCTCAAGAGGTTTTACGAGATTTCCCGTCTGAAACTTACATGTTAGTGGGTGAAATCAGTTCATGTTGCTCCTGAATCCCACACACCCATTCACACACCAAAAAAAACGTCCTGACTTTTAGAAAAAATATCATGTGACACATGAAACAAAGGTGGAACCTTTTGCAAAGTGTGTGAAAAACTGACTCATCATTTCAGACGGAG
Source organism: Micropoecilia bifurca (assembly GCA_903067075.1). Classification (NCBI taxonomy): domain Eukaryota; kingdom Metazoa; phylum Chordata; class Actinopteri; order Cyprinodontiformes; family Poeciliidae; genus Micropoecilia; species Micropoecilia bifurca. Next base: position 11,570 of record CAEGAF010048858.1, read on the forward strand.
AACATCATCAGACATGGTGATATAATTGATAGAACCATAAATCCTCCTCTGAACAAAAAAGGACAATGTGTGGCCATCAGCTACAGACTTTAAGTCCAAGTGCACACCGGCAAGTAGATCTCTGCACAGTTTAAACCAAGAAGAGTCTAAAAAAATGTGTCTCCTCAAGGTCAGCCGCTGAGGAATCAAATCAGAAAGCGTTTTAGGAGATCATTACCCCACCCACCCAACCCACACCTGGAGACACGCACGTGCCTGAAGGAACAACACGTCACTGTTGCATGTAATTTCACATTTTGCCCCCCTCACGCTCCCTCCACCCACACTCTCTCGCTCGCTCCCAAGTCTTGTCTGGCTTCTTGTAGTGCCTCTTCGCTGTCAGTGGACTCCGGCAGGCTTCATTAGTCGTCACGGGGAGGCAGCGCCGTGACTCACTGCCTGCACGGAGGGACCAGTGGGCAGCTTCAGCCTCAGCCTCCGATATAAATAACGAATAAAAGATATTCTTGGAAGAGGAACGGGTGGAGGGGGGGTCAGACCGCGCTCACAGCTGGACTGGACTCTTTCAGTGCGCTCCCTTCGTCAATGGACTGCTTCTTGCCGCGCATATCATTTAGTTAGTGCGTGGAGTCGATAACCTGTGCCGGTAAGATCTGTTCACCCTTCCTTTCTGTCCTTCGTATTTATTGACAGGCGTCAAGATAGACGCGAAACCCCAGACAGGTGACAGGTTGATCCTTCTCGGCATCATAAACCCGGAGCTGGTTTCATTAATAATAATAATAATAATAATGCAGTTTTAAATGAAAATACTCAATTACTTTAGATTTTTGAAATCCTAGAGGAATGACAGAACGAATCGTGTTTTTTTCCCCTCATACCTTTATGGCATCGACTCATTTTTTTGGACTGCAATGTTTTACTGATCAAATAGATTCTTAATAGAGCAAAATTAGTCTAATTGTTTTCTATGTCCTTGTTCTCCTTCGGGAATATCAACTGGTGCGACGGCTGTGGATGCTCGAGAATAAAGAGCAAATATTTATTTTGTTTTATGTATTTTGTCTAATTAATAATGGGAAGAAACTTAAGGGGTATTAAAGAGGCTCGTTTATTGAATGATAGAGGTGTCTAGTTTATTCCTGTCAATCATTCTCATTATGTACATTATGTATGGGGGAAATCGTTGCAAATTGAGACATGGACGTATATCCATGTAGGAATCGTCTTATCTCAAATATCTGCATTTTGATGTGCACCGGTTCTGTTTACGTCGTGCGCAATTCTCTTCACACTGCGCGTCTTGATCAATGCCCACACCGGGTTTGGTCTTTGGAAATATAGATATACTTTTCGTTTTCTTTTTCCATCAGATCTCACCATGGATATACCGCTTATTGTAGATTTGTTTTGTTTTCGGACCCGCTGCCTCTTTCACCGCCTCCCACCGTTCTGTTTGCAGGTGAATCATCCTCCAGCTTTGGACTCCAGATAACGGAAAAACGATGGCGACGTCCGAACCCAGAGCCACCGGGGAGGAGCAGGACCCCAACGCGGCTGATTTAAGACCGTCTGGAAGTAGGTCCTCACACCGATCATCCGGCTAACGGCAAAAAAGCGATGTTGCCTCCGTGTCCTCTTTCAGGAGTTACCCTCAAAAATATAGCAGCTCAATGACAAGGCCGATGGTGCCTTGCTAAAAGGCACTTCTGAACCCAGACCAACCCCCACATCTGTCTGGATCACTTTCTTCCCCCCCCCCCCCCTCTCTCTCTCTCTCTCTCTCTCTCTCTCTCTCTCTCTCTCTCGCCCGGGCCATTTGCTGTGTGAGCTCCGTCGTTAATCATCCCGGTTAAAAACAGAGCCATTACACCAGCCTGTCGCTGTCTGGCGGATCAGCAGTGCGCGCCGGGCAGCAGACAAGGCTGAAATAACGCACCATTAAAGCCACCTGAATGGCATTTATCCCTATAGGAAACACATGATAATATTCGTCTTATCTTTTGAATATTTTACAGCTTCATTTTTGCTTTTTTCTTCTTCTTTTTTTGGATGGAGTCTTATTCGTTCACCTTTACTTCTGACTTCTCTAAAACCGAAATATATATATATTTAATTTTCCCCCCAGTAAAAGCTTGATGTCATCTTTTTATTGGCTAGTTATTTTTCATCCAACGTTCCGACGGCTGTACATTAACCTGGGGGTTAATTAGTCATATTTTCAGTCTGAGCCGCACGCACAAAATCGACTCTATTAGAACGAGTTTGAGCCGCCATCTGCACCGCAACGCGGAGGAAAAAATATAATAATAATAATAATAATAATAATAATAATAATAATAATAATAATAATAATAATAATAATAACAGGGTGTTGTCCTCTTCAACTCAGCCAGTCAACAGAGAGAAACGACCAGTTTGTGGGTCGGTGAAGCAGCACATATGACATTGTCTCCTGTTTTTCTGAAACGAAACATTTTGGAGTGAGAGTTATATATATTTATGGCCTTTGCGTGTCAAGTGGACGTGTCTCAAACTCCCGTGAATTTGTGAATTTGTTCCCCCACAAAGACGCATTGAAGAAAAAAGAAAGAAAGAAGAAAATCTAAACTAAAATGTTTGTTTTGTTTGCTGCTGCTGGCCATTATCTCCTTGCTACGCTCCATCTCACGCCTGACGGCTTGTGTCTGTCTGTGGGTGTTTGTGTCGTGGTACGTGAGATTGCTTTAGCATATAAAACCACATTTTTTTGTTGCTCTGTTTTGTTTTGTTTTACTGAGTTTCTCATCAGGTGCTTTATGTAGGCCTATGGCTGCAGCCGGTGCGCTCAGCTTGTAGCTTCCCTCGGGCTGCAGCTGCATAAAGCCATCTTGACTCCTGTGCACTAATAAAACAAGCTGTTAGAATTTCCTAAATAAAAGCTTTTGTAGTGTAAAAAATTTTGTAATTCTTTGGGGGGGAAATGTTTACCGAATATCTGAGTAGAAATTGTGTGTATTTTCCAGCTTATGATTAAATTATTTTATATTGTTTTAAAAATGTATTTATTTGACAAACGTATAGCTACATTTGAACACTCAGTTGTGTTTCTGGTTTAAAAGAAGCAAAAGCATTAGAATTTGTATCACATGTTACCACATAATTAGGATGTGTTAATGAGAGCCTCAGGGCTAAGAAGCTCTGAAATTTTGACAATACTGAAAAGGGGATAATAAAGTTAGGATTTATGCTATAAAGCCGACATAAGAACTTGTTTGGAAATTGTTTTACTAAATATTTCTGAGTAGAAATTATGTAGGTTCAACAGTTAAAAAACTTAAGCAAGTTAAATTCCAGCTAACTCTTAAGGTGTGCTAACTCAACAGAATCTAATTTCTGTTCAAGATAAAAAGAGAATACAATGGTGATTTGTAAACCTTTCCATGGCAACCACATCTAAGACGTGCTATTCCCTGACATTGAACATCATTGACTCATGCGCCACTTGATAACAGGATTAGCATTAGCACAGTTGCTAAGCAGGGTAAAACTGGATAGGAAATGTATGTTTCACCACAGAACATTCACAATTTCAAGTCATTTTACATTTCCTAACTTTTACTAATGTAAAATCTTACAGTTATTGAATGTTGTACTTTATTGACAAGTTCAAACTCTTACTAATATTTTATCATTTTGATGGTTAATACTTAACTCAAATTTATTTTTATAGGTCATGAATTAATTGTTAAAAATTATTTAGAAAAAAAAGTTTTTAAATTATTTGACCAATTTGTTGATTATATTCCAACACATTGTAGGTGTAAGAAACTTCACTTGTCAGTATTTCTGACATTAGCATTAGCGATAAACGCTAACTTGAATTCTTGATGTAGCATAAGCCTTTTTACACTATACAAATGCCACACACAACAAATAAGAATAACTTTGGCGTGAACCAATATCTGCAATTTAATTCTAATTTAAACATTTAATCAGGACGTTCACAAAGATAAAACGACAAATGCTGTTACAATTATAACATTTTGAAACACCCAGTTTGTAACTCTTGATTAAAACTATAATTGGTTCATATTTAATTTCCTCATAAATTCATTTTTACAGTGTATGAGATGTAAGGTTTAGCTTTTTATTTCCAGCTTGCCACAGGCCACCTTAAATCACGTCCATTTCCAGCCCGTTCCAGTCACATATTCTTTGTTGCACTCAATTAATTTCTCGTCCGTGGGCTCATTTCACGGGTGTTAATCCCAGCCCGCCCCTTGGCTGGGCTTCGAGCCGGCGTGGATGAGCCCCTCGGTCCCTATTGATTGAAACCAAATCGGAAATGTTTTAAAACTACTCTCTCTGAAACACAAAGGGGTTATGGCACAGAGGATATAATTAGAGGGCAAAAGAAAGGCCAACCAATTCTGTGTATTAATTTTTTTTTTAAAAAGGGGGTGAAATATGACTCACAGTACCTGTCCGAGAGCCGTCGCTTCACGCTGTGCTCAGTGTGTGTTCCATAGTCATCCGCCTCTGCACGACCTGCACAACAGCACACAAAGACACACACACACACACACACACACACACACACACACACACACACACACACACACACACACACACACACACACACACA
>CAEGAF010048865.1:0-57157 GCA_903067075.1 Micropoecilia bifurca
TATATATATATATATATATATATATATATAGATATATGAGTTTACGTCCTTGTTGAGAAAATTTAAATATAGATGTTTATGTTGTTATTGTATGGAGGGCAGCAAGGGACAAAATTCAGTAAATCCATCATGTAGAATAAAAATAAATGTTTAAATAATTTAGCTGAATTTCAAGACCCTGAAATTCAAAGTGCATAAATGTGTGTTTAAAGCTGCAGTTTGAAAAAAGAAAAATAATTTGTGTTCTCCCAGTGCTAACTAGAAATAACCAATCAGAGCCAGGAGGTGGGTCTTGGCACTGTCAAGTGTTTAATATTTAAAAACCATAGTTTATAAAAATTACACACTGCAGCTTTAAGTTATATTTTTTCTAGATTAGTAACCAATATTGATTCAATGCAGGTTAACAAACCAAAACTATCCTGATAACCCTTCTTTGTTTCCCAGGAGCCTTCAGTCTTCATGCATTGCGTTTTTGTTTACGGCTCCCTGAAGAGGGGCCAACCCAATTACCCCTACATGACAGACAGCAATAATGGAAAGGCCGAGTTCCTCGGTACGGCCATCACCGTCCAGAAGTATCCACTGGTTATCGCTACCAAGTACAACCTTGTCTTTCTCCTTAACCTTCCTGGACAAGGCAAGAGAGTTCATGGAGAAATCTACAAAGTGGACGAGAAGATGCTGAAGTACCTGGACTGGTTCGAGAAGGTTCCCACCATGTACCAGCGGACAGCAGTGGACCTGGAAGTCAAGATGGTAGACAAGATGGCAGACAAAGAGGAGAAGCTGTCGCCTGGAAGCATCATGGAAGCGTTTGTGTACAGCACCACCACCTACGAGCCAGACTGGCCATCACTGCCCACCTACGACAACTACGACTGCAACGGAGACCACGGACTAAAGTTTGTACTCAGGGAAGACCGGAAATAGTGATGCAGATGAGTAAACTGCCTTTAGTGCAGGGGTGTCCAAAGTTGGTCCTCGAAGTCCGGCATCTTGCATGTTTTAGTTTTCTCACTGGTTTAATGTACCTGGATCAAATGATGGCTTGTTAGAAACACCAAGAGGAACATTGACAAACTGGAAAGGTTGTTACAACCACCAGAGAGAGAAATAAAACATGCAGGATGCCGGACCTCGAGGACCGACTTTGGACACCTCTGGTTTAGTGCCTTTTAACCCACAGAGAGGAGATCGAGAGTTCTAGGAAATGAGTAATGAGGGAAGACCGGTTTTGAACTTAACTGATTAAGTTCAAAACCAGATTAGGAAATTTATTTGTTAAAATACACTCAAAGTCTTACATTTTTATCCTAAAATTTGTATCTGCTTTTTTACTTTTAATGAACAACTTTGTGGGAGACAATCAGTTGTTAGTAATATTTAAAAATAAAAATGTGAAGCTATAATAAAAGATGCATCTTATTTTGTCATCTTTAATTAAATGTATAGCAGCCTAGCAGAGGGGGATTATACAGCAGATATTAAAAATTTTCTCTCTGTACTTTTGAGTTTTTTATTGCTTATTCTGGTGTTCAGCGTTATTTGACTGGACCGCTGTGTCCTGAAACACTGGATCACATCTTTTCAGGTTGTTTCTTTGGTCTAAGTGTGTTTTGTGATCTGGAGAAAATCTACACTCATTCTGAGGTATTTTGTGTTGTAGGAATATGAAAGAGATTAATGTTGCTTCCTCTGCTTAACAAGTCTCTGCTTGTTCTGGTGCTTTTGAATTCTTCAGTGTTTGTCTCATACACAATAAAAGCTTTTCTTCACAAATAAAAGTAGGGCAACAGGTTTTTTGGCTGGATTACCGAGATAATCCGTAGACAAAGAAGCAAAACCAGCGAATAGACATGACAAGACTGAAACATGAGTCAACTTCTTAAAATGTAACACAAAGTTTTCACCCAGGTTTTGGTTTTCAATTCTACTTATTAGTAAAATTGACTAAAAACTTCCAGTGGCTTCTAATGAAATGCCGACTTAATAAATATGGCAAAATAAAGTAAAAGTGAGAAAAATCCTGTTAATGTTGCTAAAAAGACAAAAATCAACTGGAAAATGTGAGGATATGTTTTGCTGCTTTTTTGCATCAAATCTACTGAAATCTCATTAGCTTATTTCATTAAAATATTGTGTTTAGGTTGTTGTTTATTCAGGAGGTAACATTTTTAAAAATACAAGTTTTTGTAATAATTAAGAAAAATACTAAAGAGTTTTGTGATATTTAATTATTTTCAACTGGATATTTTGGCTCCCAAGCTGATTGAAAAAAATGATTCTGCAGGATCCCCAACACAAAGCCTTGGGGAACACAGTCAGGAAGGACGGTGTTCCCCGTCCTTCCTGACGGGGAACCTGCAGTCTCTACATGTAAAACACAACATAATCTGTGATTTGCTTTGTTTATTTTTCATATGAACACAAACCTTTCAAAACGATTCCAGAAAGCTGGAAAAATACTGGGAAAGCGATAAAGAGGAAATCTCTGTCGGCTTTGGAAGCAGGTCTGAAGATTCTTTTCAGTGAAGATAAAACGAAGGAGGAAAAAACTTTTCACAGTGTTATCAAAATACTGTACAAAGAGGAATTACAAAAAGAAAACATGGATTCTGTGTCCTAATCTGGCATCATGATTAATCCACACATTTGCTTTATGGAGCTCTAAATATGTCAAGTTAAAAAAGTGGAAATAAGGACAATACTACTAATATTTTCCAGTTTGGCACAGAAAAAGTAAGAACATTGAGGATAAACTGTGTGACAGAAACTTTGAGGACCTCTGAGTGTGTTGGTGTGTAAAAAAGTGTGATTATTAAAAGGCTGGAAGAGAAGTCTGTGGTTTTGTGCAAGCCGAGGTGAAGACGACAGAGTCATCAGTAAAGATCCTTCCTGGAGCTCAGCAGGGGGCGGCTGGCGGAGCAGGTGGCGCTGCGGATCACCTCCATCCACCTGAAAACCAACAGAAGGAAACAGACTTGGTTTGTGACAGAAATCATTTTATATTTTCACTTTGTCAAAGGCTCTGGCTGATTTTTTAATTTTAAATTCCAAATTCAAATTTCTTGGTCAATTATTGTCCCAAATAAAATTAACTGTGGTATTTGTATTGGTTTTCGCAAAGGACTGATTGATGGACAGATTGATAGTTGGGTCGATGGACGAATAAACAGATTGATCGATGGGTGGGAGGACGGGAAGGTGAAGGTTGTAGATGGAGTGATGGGTAAATGGACACACATACAGATCAATGGATGAGATGAACCACACAGTCCAATGAATCGGCTCAACAAATGGGTAGATTGGCGAAAGAATTTGCTCAATTACACATTGCTAGGAGAACAGAAGGGTTGATGGAAAGATTATTGTGCAAAGATTATTGGGCCCATTGATGGATGATTGGGAAAGGGGATGGACAGCCTGGTTGTTGGACTGACAATTGGGTCGATGGACGGACAATTGGTCCAAAGACCAATGTGAGCCTTTGGACCCACAAGTAGGTAGATGGGCTGAGGGATGTTTTAACCAATGGACAGAAGGGTTGATGGACCAATTGGCAAATGGTTGGTCAGTGGGTGAATAGGCAGACAGACAGACGATTAGCTGTGCATATTTTTTATGTCTTATTGAAGCAAATTACTTATGAACTTAAGAAGGATCCTGGAATTTTTCCAATTTGGAAAACACTTCAGATCTTCTCCTGATATTTCCACCTTTTGTAGGAACCTTATAGGTTCTAACTTCTTGTCTTCTGTGATTTAAATAAAACATTCACCCCTGGGGTAAAACTAGATTAAATGGCTGCTCTTTGTTGAGTGGACACCCACCGTTCAAAGGCGTACTCGCTCTCTGATCTGAAGTAGTACACATGGGATTTAAAGTGAAGCTTGAAGACGTAATCTTTGTGGATGTTCTCGGACTCGGCCGGGACGGTGACGGAGTAGCCCAGCAGAGGGAGGCTGGCCAGAGGGTACTCATCCTGCAGGAAGGCCAGATATCGTTACAGAAATCCCAGAGCGACTCTTCGTTACGCGTTCGCACGTCTTACCTGGTGCGACTTGTAGAAAAAGAGGCTGAAGTTAGTGAAGACCACCCAGAGTTTCTGCCAGCCGTTGCTGTTCTTGAACTTCCTCAGCAGGTTACCTGAGAGCTGGTTCTGCAAACACAAGCACAGGAAGCCCAAAGCTCATTAATACAACGACCCTGCTCACAATTTTGATTAGAAAATTTGACAAATTGAGTAAAAAGGGAAAGCTGCTCGCCTCTATTACCATTTACTCTTTACTTTCACAAAACTCTCACCAATTTGACTCGTAGAACAACTTTCTAAACAGAGAAGTGCTTTCCCAGCTGCTGCAGTACCTCTCTGCGCCACCAGATGTCAGTAACAGAATGGCTGCAAACCACAAGGTGAGACTGCGGGGCCTCATGAACTCACTGACCGGCCCTACCGATGCCAGCGTGAGCAGATAAACAAATGAAGGCACAGATGGAGTGGAAGAGGACAGGTGGATAAAGAGAAGACAAGCTGAGCAGAAAACCACACTGAATGAAGCACAGATGAGCGCTGAGGGCAGAGCAGCACCTCCACGGCGACGCTGAAGTCCACCATGGACACGCTGGTGTTGCGATGCCAGCAGACGTGAACGGTGGTGTTGCCACGGTGACTCTGGCGCTCGAGAGACGAGCGCGAGCCGCAGAGCTCCTCTTCTGACTCCAGCTCGGCTCCAGCGTCCTCCAGAGGCTCTGAAGGACAAAGACACGCCGTCTGGACGGGTGTTGGAACCAGTTTGACTGCTGGTCTACTGGGAGCATCTTACTGGTGTCGGGTGGACTGGTGGACAGCAGCTCGGCGTTTGGGCTGCTGCTCTGTTCTGCCAGGTCGATGGCCATCCTGATGTCCTCCACCCAGCGCTCCATTTCTGCAGCACAACTGCAGAAACAAACAAACAAAACAAACATGGCTTCTTTATTCTTTATTTTTTTTATAGTTCAGATTGGCCGCCTTCTTGCACTGCAAAAACAAAAAAATCCTACCAAGTATTCTTGGTCGAATTTCTAGTTTAAGTATGTTAATACACTTGAAATAAGACAAAACTAACTGTCAACTAAGTTTTCTTCAAATATTAGGAGTTTGTTTTAAGTAAATAGTTACTTAACATGGATGAAAAAGTACTAGTTCCACTGGCAGATTATTTCACTTATAAAAAGCTAAAAATGTCATTTTATAAGTGAAAGAATCTGAAAGTAATTCTTTCCCAATTTTAAGAAATTATTGAGTTAAAACAAGCTCCTTTAGTTTGTTTCGTCTTATTTAGAATTTTCACAATAAAATCAATCAAAAATACTTGGTAAGATTTGTGTTTAACAACTTATTTCAGTCTGTGATTTTTAACATCTTTTAATTCCAAGAATAAAGTCACAGTATTACAAGAACACAGTTTGAGTAAAACTAGAGATAAGATAATAAAGCACTAAGATCAGAATGAAATCGTAATTTTAAGAAAACGGCAACATAAAAAATAAAATGATGACTGTTAAGCATCTTGTGAAGTTGTAATTTCAAATTTCAACTCATAAGAATCAGATTGGAAAGGATCATATCAAAGGATCAAAGCAGCTTTATAAAAAATATTTTCTGTCATTTGTGTCAGAAAATAAAACAAATGTGTAATAAAAAAAGAAAATCTTATTTTTAAGCCTATGGAGGAACAAAAACGGCTGAGATGTGTCGTTTTCCTCACCTGGCCGCCACCACCACAGACTGCCGCTGTCCAAAGAGCGTAAACGAATGAGGGACACCCCACTCCTCCTCACTTTCTCTGATCTGAAGAACCGAAGCAGAAATGAATGAAAAAAAAACACACAATAGATTTGAATCTGATCAATAATTGTTACTTTGATCTTATTATTGATCACACACCGTCATGCCGTACAGCGGCAGCTGACCATGGACCTTAAACTGGTTGGACGGAGTCGTTCCTCGACTGGTGTACATTAAACAATCACTGAACTGGAGGAAACAGGAAGCAGAAGGACAACATTTCTACACGGCATTGTGTAAAATACAAGATTTATCTGACAGTTAATTAGATTTTAGACAAATTTAATACAAAAGTTAACTTTGAATGTATTAAAGAGGTGCCTAGAACCAGGGAGAAGGAAGGGAGGAAGGAGACAAACAAAAGAAAATGAAGTGGGAAGAAAAGAAAGGGAAGAATAAAAGGAGTGGAAGAGAAAACAAGGAACAAAGGAAATAAGGAAAGAAAGAGAAAGAAAAATGGAGAGAAGGAAGGGAAAAAAGGACAGAGGAATGAAAAAAGGAAGGAGGGAATAAAGAAGGTATGACATCAGAAAGTAACTACAGAAGGAAGCAAGGAAAGATGAAATGGACAAAGATGGAAATGAAACAAAAGGAAGGAGAAAAAGACTAGAAGAAAAAAGGAAACAAACAGGTGTTGAAAGGTAGAAAAGAAAATGTAAAAGTAATGGATGTAAGAAAAATGATGAGGGAAGAATGAAGAAACTGGGGGGAGAAGGAAAGGAAGGAAAAAGATGAGAAGAAGAGGACTTGGTTTTGGTGCTGAGGTCTGTAAATATCCCAGTGTTTAGTTTCCAGGAGCTGCAGTGTAAACTGAGTGAGGCTGTGATTGGTACCAGGAAGAACATCCTCTGCTGCAGACCTTTCCCTGACAGCTTGCTGAGGCAGCCCAGCCTGATGAACTCCTGCTGGTCACAAACACAAACACGACCCGTCAGCCGGAGTCCGGCAGACCTGAGGAGGCGACGGCGCGGAGGAAGACGCACCCTGCCAGGCGTGACGAGGTTCTCCACGCCGGTCAGATCCTTCCTCAGCTCCAGCAGCTTCTGGAAGTTCTCCATCTTCATCATGATGCCCTGAAGCTGCAGCGCCGTCTCCGAGATCTCTGCCAGGGCGGCTGGAGGAACGGGGGCGGCCGGGTTTTAGAGGGGCGACGGCGGGGAAAAGGCGGGTGGAGACCAGACCAGACTCACCTCTGCTGTCCCTGAAGTCGTCATGGGTGGGGGGGTAGTGTTTGCAGAGCCTCTCCAGGATCAGCTTGTAGTGCAGCAGGCGGTGCAGCGGCCGCAGCAGGAAGATGTAGAGCGGCAGGTAGCAAACCCTCTGCTGCTCAAAGTCCCTGCACACGGCCTCCACCTTACGACTCGACCTGGACACACACTCAGACTTAACGCCTGGAAAGCCCTGAGCTACACTGGGGTTCCTAGGCAACGACACTAGGCTCGCCTAGGGTTGCCAAGTAACCGCAGACATAACAGGGAGGTTTTCCAGACACAAAAGATACTAACTTATTAGAAGCAGGAGAAACCAAAATGGAAGAACAAAAACATGCAAAATGTGAATTTTGCACAATAGATCCAATTTAAATAGGTCAGACTGGTGACTGACAAGTACGTTTAAAATCCACAAAACCTCCGAACTTCAGAGCTGCTCTTATGCTGCGTTCCAGTTGAACCCTGATCTTACCTACAAGCTCGCTCCAGCTCCACCAGGCACTCTGAATGCTTCTGCAGATGAACCGTCAGCTGCTGCAGGAACAAAAGGAAGCGATTAGATCTGCAATCGCCAGAATCTGGGAGGAAATCCAGACGAACTCTCACCCTCAAACCCTGAATGTTCTTCAGTAAAACGTCTCCAATTCGTTGGTAATCTCCTTTGATGTGAGCGTTGGACCGACCCTCCCTGCAGGAGGAAGAGCATTTATTACTGATTTGTGTGCAGTTGTATGAAATCTCCACTAGAGGGCAGGATAACATAAAGTTCACACACAGAACTTCACCTTACAGACTTCAGGACACAAGAAAGAAGGAATTTGAGGAAATAAGGACTTCCTACGACCCAAAATAAAGTTTATATCCTTCTGTAGGAGGAGAACAGTAGAAGAAGAGAGCTCACCACTGAGCCAGTCGTTGCTCCGTCTCTTTAAGGAATCCCTGGTGAAACCTGTAGACGGGATCGTAGTGGGAAGAGATCAGGTTCTTAACGGCGTCTGGAAAGGCTTCATCTTTTCCTGCAGCTTTCTGGAAGAACTGGGGACAGAAGAAGACACACAGCAGAGAGGAAATTAGCTAAATTAGCATGAAATGGTAAAATAAGACAAGACCTTTGACACATTAACTGAAAATATTCTCCAGACTCAACTTCCCAGAATTCTCAGTATTTTATGGTCATGAAAATAAAAAACACTAACGAAGGAAGGACGACACAAGAAATGGAAGGAGGAAGGAGATGAGGAACAAAAACAGGAAGGTAGGAAGGAAAGAAAGAAGGAGGGAGGAAAACAAGGGAGGGAGCAGAGAGAGGTCTAAAGGTCATAAAGCTTGCCTTCCTTCCACTTCCAACAGGAAGCTAAAGTCAAACAGGAAAAATAGAAGAAAAATGTGAGCAGAGAGATTTTCACCACAGGAAAGGTCAGAGGTCATGATGGACTTCAGAGCAGGTGCCTGAACCTGAAGTTACTTTAGTTAAAAACAGAAAAAAATAAACTTTGCAACCCAGCCTGCACTGCCCTCTAGAGGATAGATTTATGATGCAGACGATTTATTTTTATATGCAGAAACAGAAAGGAGGGAAAAAAGAGGGAGAGAGAGAGAATGATCCGAGTTTAAAACCTGCAGAGAAACCGAAGTGCTGCTGCAAAGACGGATTAAAGGTCAAAGGTCTCAGAAAACAGAAAGTCTCCAGTCAGGATTTACATAAAAAACACTAGATATTTAAAAAGAAAGAGGGAGAGAAAGAAAGAAAAGATATAGAAAAAAGAAAACAAGATAGAAAGAGAAAAACAAAGAGGGAGAGAAAAGAGATGGAGATGAACAAGATGGAGATGAACAAAATGGAGATGAACAAGATGGAGATGAACAAGATGGAGATGAACAAAAAACTGCAAAAAGAGAAAAAAGAAAAAAGAGAAAAAAAAGAACAAAACAAAAAAGCAAACAACAAAAAGAGAAAGAAAAACAGAAAAAAAGGGCAACAAAAGACATACAAAAAGAAGTGCAGGAAAAAGAAAGATCAAAGAAGGGATACAAAAAAAGGAAAGGAAACAAGGTGGCTTGGAAAAGAATGGAAAAGACAAACAAGAAAGACAACATGGCAGATGGAAGGAAGGAGACAAGGAAGAGAACATGAAGACAAGAAAGGGGAGAGTAAATGTTGGAAGAAAAGAAAGAAGGAAGGAAAGAAATGATGAAGAGAACATTTAGTTATATCTGACAGCATTTCACTCCTCTTTTCTTTTCTTTATCCACTTTAACAGATGTGGAAAATCATTCAGTCCGATTCCAGATTTATCAGAGACTTTTGGCCGAACCGTTTCTGAGGAATTCATCCATCAGAGCCGATGAAGCGACGGCGTGTCGCCTAAAACCAGGAAGCAGTTCTCACCTCAGTGATCACCTGCAGGTCCTTGAGGAACGTCCGCTCTGTGGTCAGCAGCTCTTTGGCCATGAAGTACGCTTTGTCTGTGGGAAACTTCTGGACACAAGCACACACAGCACATCTAGCACATCTACATTTATACAGATCATCACTAACTACAAATATTACATCTACATAGATCATTAGTAGGAAGAAAATTGTGAACCTTTTTTAAAATGTTCTACAAATAAAAAACTGAAATTATTTGTCTCTTCTTTCCATGACTATGAAAACCTTTAAATGTAAAATAAAAACATTCAGCATGGTGGTGGCAGTATCATGCTGTGAGGTGTTTTATTTATTTCAACCTTATTCTCTGATTTTTGTTGTAGATAAATGATAAAACAACTGGGAGCAGATTTGCAGGTATTTTGCTAATTTTCTTCTCTTTTTCATTCCTCCAATCAAATTCTTTGGTTTTCCACTATAAGCACACCTTCCTCCTCGCCTCCTCTTCGTCGTCATGGCGGACGTATCCGGCCTCGATTAGCAGCGGGCTGGTGAGCGGTGACAGTGGCTGACCCCCCGGAATCTGACACACATCTATCATGCTGGTGACGCCCCTCTCCTGGTCCTCCCCTGGGCCGCCGCCGTTCGGAACCAGCCGGGGACTTTCCTGTGGAGATTCCTTGGAATCGGAGCCGTCTGAACGTCGGGAAGGGAAAACACAAACGGGGAGATTGTGTGAAAATTAAATTTAAGTTCAGTTTGGTTTTCTAGATACGAGATAAAAGCATTAATTTTTAAAACTATTTTCTAATTGAAAGCATTTCCATAATGTGGGGTCCTACACATTTTAAACTCAATTTTCCAGAGTTTTCCATCCTTTACATAATTTAAAAATATAAAATATTAGCGTTTGCCATTAAGTTGTTACAAATAATTGAAAGGAAGGAAGGAAAAAAATTAAAAAGTTAAGGATGTAGGAAACTTAGGTTGAGGGAACGAAAGAAGAAAGTGAGGAAGGAGATGAGGAAAATAGGACAACTTAGGAAAGGAACTAAGGAGACAAAAAATAAAAAGGACACAAGAAGAAATATGGAATAAAGGAAGAGAATAGATGGGAGGGAATAAAACAAGGAAGTAGAAAATAAAAAGTAAATAAAACAATAAAGTCTGGAAATCCAAATATTTTTCTGTACACTTATTTTCTTTTTCCATAATTATCCAAACTGAGAAATACTAAAACCCAGTTCCAGATTGCGTAGGAACCCCAAATAAATTATATCTACTAAAACAAAAACAAAACATGACAGAGAATTAACAATTTTTAGCATTAAGCTCAACTTCCAAGAGAAACGTACTGATGTTCAGTCATGCAATGTGTAGCAAATGGAAGTAGGTCAGGGCATAGCGGGGTTCTGAAACAGCAAATTGAGTTTTAGTGGGGAATCTGAAATATGCATGTCGCAATTAAATACTAACGTTACACAAACTTCTCCCATTAAACCGTAGAAACCAGCTACAAATACTAGTACTAATACTACTTCTACTACTACTAAACTACATGATTCTAAATTCGACTGTATACTTGCCCAGTTCTGCAAAGTTTCCACTGCTATACATCAAACTGCATCATGGGTAAAACCATCGCAACCAGTGAGTGCAGATCTATGCGGCGATGCTATGAGAAAAAAAACTCCACGGACAAATAACTCTAGACACGACACACATGTGTCACACAGGAAGACTACATCTACCACAATGCAACACAGGGGGAGGGGGTCACAGTTCAAACAGAACTCTGGAGACCCTTTTTATGTTAAACAATGTTCTTTTATTAACACTAGTGCACCACAAACAGATTAAAAAGTGAGACGAATGAAGGAAAGAAAGGAGGAAAAGTCACAGAAGCAACAAATAAAACATCCAGCAAGAGTTTGGCGGTAGATGTGAAGGAACAGCGTTGCAAAAGTGATAGAAAACGAGTGAAACTGTACACATTTATCAGAAAATGATCATTATTCAGATTTAGGTAGTTTTTTAGGTTTTTGGTGATTTAATCAGCTTTTAAAGTAGAAAATAAACATGCAAACCGGAGCAATCGCTAATGTTTTAGTTAGCAGCAACACTAGCTAAAGTCTTTTCAAAAGTCAGCAGCTAACAGCAGATAAACATGCAGGTGTAATTCTAATACTCCATTTTTCAGATTTTTATAAACTTTATTTCAAGATATTTGTTCAATATACTGAGAATAACTGGTATACTTTATGGGTGATACCATTAGCGTAGTTTTGTTAGCCAGTTAGCTAAGCTTACAAAGGGACTGGGTTGAGAATTTTTACAAATTTTGGTTTCAATAATGCTACAATTTTATATAACAATTACCAACAAAAGATTCAAATTTAGTTGTTTTCAAATATTTCACATAAAACACCCACAGACATTCAACAAATATCGCTATGCTAAGCTAAATGCTACAGGAACAAGTAACCAGTGTAAGGTGAAGTTAAAAAATTAAAACAAGTTGCAAAATAACTAAAATACTCCTGTTTCCATTAAAAACATTGTACAGTTTGTTCATTTAACTTTAATTCTTTGTAAACTGATACTTTGATATTTATGATCTCTTTTAAGCTAAGCTAAATGAGTTAAGCTAAGCTAACTGGCTGTTAGCATTGGGTGGTATCCCATATCTAATGCTGCTTTTTCACTCCTATAAGATGAATCTATTCCCTTTATTCACCAAATATCAGGACAACTAGGTAATAACAAGAATAAAGAATAATTTTAGTATTAAAGTGGTAAAACTAACAAATTTGGTTCAGATTAAGTCCATAAACATACAAATTACAGCATGAATACAAATAGTAGCCTGTTACAATGTAAGGTCATTTGAAAGGCCTTTTAGGTAGTTAAAAAATCCAGAGAGCCAGTGGAAGTGGTTAGTATTAAAAACCAATTGATACTTTTTCTAGATTTATCAAATTTATTCTGAGGCAAAAGCAAATTTATTAAGAAAAAATATCGCAGAAAAACACATCCCGCAGCTCCAAGATTTCTTTCAACCTAATATAGCCCTAATGTTCCATGACAGTTACTGTACACTGTACATTCAGTTTCATTAAAATGACAAAGAAGAAGCATCAGTGGGATTGAGTGGTAGCAAATGCAAATATGAAACAGGCAAAGTGTAAGGACAGCACAGTGTGCGACTCGGCTCCAGTATCCCTGTGTTTATACATGTTTTCAAGCTCTGACAACACGCAGACTTCTGCATCTGACAACATAAACGCCTCGGTTCTCAAATATATCTTCTGTGCACTTACATAATTGCATTATTATGAACTTCGCTGGTCTGTCTGTCTTCACCCTCCCACTCTGTTTACAAGAAAACTGGAGCGAAGTCACACAAATCCAAAACACAACGTATTTCTGAATGTTTGAAATAAACGTAGTGCAGGTGATTCACTCAGGAGGGGAAAGAGATTGAAAGGCACAACTCCAAAAATAAAGAAAAACAAAACATAAAGAGCATGTGCTTGGTGATATGTTTGGCTGCCTCACCTGCATCTCAAACATTGTGAACCCCTCAACACACACACACACACATACACACAAAGTGAGCAAAAAGCAGTAAAGTGACACTTTTCCAGCCTGGTTAACATGCATTCATAGAAACAGAAAGGAAATGTAAAAAAAAAACAGTGCATTTCAAAGCAGAAAGTTTTTTTTTCCAGAAGAAAGCAGGAAAAAAGTCAAACATCTTCCACATTTAACCCAATCAGATTTGAAGCAGTACATTCGTGAACCATATGAAGCAAAAACAACCTCAAATTGGTGTGAAATGCTGGCTGGAGCTGAATTTGCTTGTTCCAGCGAGAGCAAAAATAAAAGTGGAGAACAGGCAGCCGAACGGGCAACGAATGACAGTTGGAGATGAGGAGCTGCATGAGCTGCAGTTTAAGAGGTGAGGAAAGAGCAGCTGAACTGAGTGAAAGGTAACATTCAGATTTAATTGCAGAATGTGGAGTTCATGCCAGGGGCTGAGCCAAGCACAAGCAGACAGCTGTGGGTGGAGCTGTTGAGTTACAGTGAGGGAAAGAGATGTGAAGGAAAAACAGAAAATATATCACAAAATCTGACCGTTTTCAATTCACAGCTAATCAATCTCAGTCGAGGATACGTATAAAATAAGGGTGCAGTTCTCTAAAGTCTTCACACCACTGCTAAAAAACGTGAAAAATAATTCCCTCCTCTAATGCAACCAGCACAAATTAACAGGAAAAAAATCTGTTAGAGGAAAATATTAAGTGTGCAAATCCTTACACCAATTGTTTTATGCACCTTTTAGGATGTCAAAAAGTATTTGTTTATGGATTTGCACACTTAACGCTACCTCATTATTGCAGCTTTTGGGTTTTAAAATAGATTTTTCTCTAACAAAGCTGCGTAGCAGGTGGAGAAACACCTTTAACAGATATCCTGAGCAAACATCCATATCAGAGTTAATGTAATCTGAGATAATGAACAAAAAGTGCTCAAAAGGACCTGCTCTGCCACTTTAAACACTAAAATACAACCCATTCTCTGGGAAAACATATACAATTAAACAGGGCTATAATTAAGATCAACCATTTCTTTAAATAAACTGAGCTGCTCACAACGGTCCCTCTCTAACGCCCCAATAAAATCCTCTAAGGAAAACTGCTATTGCACAATACAAAGTCAAACTCTAAGGTTTTATTTCACGCCACAAACACAAAGATTCATGTCAAACGTCAGAAAAATCAACGCCTCTAAATAAATCAGTTTCTCCTCAACAAGTCAAGAAACGTATCAGCTAAAAAAAAAAAAATCAACAAACCTAACATTCCTCCTACACAGACGAGATCGATATAAATATAATCAACGCTAAAAGAAACAGCTGGAAGACTTGCAGAAATAACCTTAACTAGAAGCTCCAAATGTGAGCTTTAAGATTTCCAAAGTTTTTAAGTTATGGCACATTGTACAGGAAGGATTTCCCCTTAAAAAGGTTATTTACGCGCAAATTTGAACTATTTACAAGACTGTTGTCACAACAAGATAAACCAGCATCAACAGCTGGTTCAGACAAAAAAAACAATCTATATGAAAGTGAAGTAGAAAACGACAGATTTCTGTTAAAAATCATCAATTTTACAATTAAAAAACCGCCGTTAAACTTGATCAAAATCTGTTATACAAACTTTTTTTTATAGAGTTGAGAAAAGTTTACTAAAACGTTTTTCCTCTACTTTCAAAGCTGTGTGAAAAACAAGGACACCCCATGAAAAACGTGTTTTCTAAAATACTCCTGAAAAAGTCGAATTACGAATATATAATTTCTATTGAGGAATAAATTAATAAAATGGATAAAAACAAAATCTCACACAGACATTAGTGTCACTTATGGAGAAACATTTCTCATCCAATTAATTTTTCATGATAAATTTCAGTTAATTAAAAAAATAAACCTGATTAAAATGTTAGTTTTACCATTTTCATAAATAAGAATATTTGAAAATATGATTAAATGAAATATTTTGTGCTATTTAGTGATAAAAAAAATCACATTTGAAAAATTTATGTCAAATAGGAATGTTTTTCAAGAGAAGTATTTGTGGCCATTACCTAAAAAAGAAGTAATAAACAGTTTTTTTTAACACAATAAGCTCACAAAATGTAGAACTTTTACACTTTAGTTTCTATCTTTAGTGAATAAAACATGATTTAAATCTTTATTTTCCAGAAAACACAATATTTAATGAGGCGTCCCAGATTCTCCACATATTTTCCTGCTCAGCAGCTGAAAACCTGACCAGCCACGTCTTCCTCACCGAACCGGTACCGCCGCTCCTCGTCGGCCCGCAGACTCCCGAACCTTAGCTTCCCGTCGGTGGAGCTAACCGCCGCGGGGTTACCGTACAGCAGCGGCTGGCTGTACGCGCTGCTGCCGGTGTCGGACTCCGTGTCGCTGGTGTCGGTGCCGCTGCTGGTGGACCCGTCTATCATTTGGACCGGTTGACTCAGCGTGTTGTTGTTGTTTGGTTTTTGGCCAAACAGCCGCTGGGCCGCCGAATTCGACCGCGCTTGACCCGGAACCGCGAGATTACCGTTAGCTATCGCGGCTTTTCGCTCCGTCGGGGCAGAGCTTGGGGTTTCCACCCCGGAGCGGCAGGGGTCGCGGCGTATCGGGGTGGACGTGAGCTGGCTGAGGATGAACGGGTCGGTGTCGGAGCGGTTCCGCATGATGTTGAGGTTGTACGGTTTCGTCGGATGCGGCGGTGTGCGGTTCGAGAGGATCGGGGAGTAGCTGCCGTACTGGGACGACGGCGAGACGGCGGCAGCCTCAACGGCGACGGCGCCGGGCCGTTTGCTAAAATAATGGCCTCCGTCGTCCCACCGCGACCCGGCGCGCGGCTGACCGTGCCCGTTTGTCATTTCGGCGCTGAGCGAATTGGTCCGCGGGTGGAAACTGCTGATGACCGGGCTGGAGCACTGGCTGCGAGTCCCGGTCCCCAGCGGGCGAACGCTGCCGCCGGCGCCGCGCTTGTCTCGGCCCTGGAAGATCTCGTCTAGCAGCGTGCTGTGGAGCGGCAGGCGGCTGTGGAAGGAGCCGCCATTGGACAGGACCTCCTCCGCATTTCTGTTTCCCATCACCCCCTGCTGCATCAGCCCCTGGTGGTTGGTGTGGTAGAACCCGTTCACCACCCCGAACAGACCCCCTTCTCTGCCCTCATCCTCAGTGCTGTCGTTTGCGCTGCTGTGGCCCCTGGGGGCCCGGCTGCTCTTCCCCACATCGCACTCGCTGTCTATGTCGCTGCAGTCTATGTAAGGAATAGAGGAGCTGCTGCCTTTGTTTGCCCTGCAGGTTGGACCTGGGTTCAGGAGGTGCTGGCCTGCTCCGTTGTGGTTCTGTCGGTCCGAGTTGAGGGCGCCGTCGGGGAAGCCGTTGGTCGGAGGCTCCTTGGTGCCGTTGGTTTTGGCCGAGTCGGGCTGGTCTGCCAACAGGACAGACATGGCACTCTGAAAAACATATGAGTGAGTGTTAATGTGGAGCTCAATTTAATTCATCAAGTGATTAATCGAGCTATTAAATATGGTGACAGGTAAGGCAGGAAGGTGTTTTACCTCTTTTGGCACTTGGGATCTGAAGGAAGACGAGTGCGGCGACATGCTGCTGCTGGACAGAACCTTGCTGTGTTTCCTGTGAAAACAGGAGGCGACAGCGGGGCAAAGCATGCGCCACCAATCAGCTAACGCACCAGGCAAATCTGATTAGAGCCACACGAGGGTCTGGCTGAGAACCTGGAGCAGAACCAGGACACTTCACCTCTCAAAGGGGACTTTCTTCAGCTCAGAGTCTTTCAGGTGGTCGATGATCTGCTTCTGCGTCCTCCCGCTGGAAGAAAAGTGAATCTAAATGTAAGTTTAAGCAAAAAAAAAAAAAAGACGGAAGAAAAAGCAGTTTCTGGGTCCTGGCTGACCTGAATCGGAACGAGGAACCCCTGGTGAAGAGGATGGGCTTGGGTTTGGGTTTGGGCTCCTCAAAGAGTCTGAAGAAGGCATGGTACTCAACGCAGATCTTCCAGAACACCTTGCAGCAGTCCCTGCTGGCCATGGCGAACTCCAGCGTGTCGTGGTGGGAGTTCTGCTGGACGACACCAAGAGTTGGGCAAAGTACGGACTCAGAGGAGTGGAAAACAAACGCACCCTTATTCTCAGGTTTCTTTCTACAAAAACTAATCAAAATGAACATTTTCCTTAAATGAAGAGGTGGGAAGAGTAGCCAGAAAATGTATTCCAGTAGAACTGCTTCAACATATTTTTACCCGGGTGGAAGTAAAGTTACTGTCTATCTTATTAAAACTTTAGTAGTTTTAACTGGAGAAAACAGTTTAATCTTTTCAGGATTTCAACAATAAAAACTCTGATCTTAGATGGACTTACAGAAGGGTCAGCTCTCAGTTTGATGAGGAACCTTTTACGCTTGAAGCTCAGCTTGCGAATCTTGGACCAGTTGAAGGCGTTGATTTTTGTGTAACCCTGAACGAGAAACAGAAAAACATCCTCTAGATTTTAGAAAACAACAAACATTTTGGAACAAGCAAGCAGGATAATATTTAAGAAATCAATGTTCCTAAAGTTCATACAGCCTTTAAAGTCATTTTTTTCTTTAGTTTAAAACAAAACTTTCTCATGAAATTATGGATTTATTAATGCAAGTCAAGAAGATGCAAGGAAGGACACAAGGGTGGAAAGAAGGGTGCAAGGAAGAAATGGAGACAAAGAAGGATATAAGATACATTTGGCACAAGACAATGGGTACAAAGGAAAAAGGTAGATAAAAAGATAAGGGGGGACACAAAAAGGAAGGAGAGAGTGAAGTATAAAAGGATACTATGGACAACACAAGGAAGAAAGGTAGGACACAAAAAATAACAAAAGATAAAGAGGTAAGATACAAGATAGGAAGTAGGATGCAAATAAGAACAGAAACAATACAAGAGTGGGAGGAAGGGAGGAGGAAATTAAGTAGCTTGAAGGATGCAAGGGAGGATACATGGAGGAAGGTAGGAGACAAAAAAGGATTAAAGATAGGAAGTTGGGTGCAAGTGAAGATGGAAGAAAAGTGGAATTAAGTTCAAGGAAGAAATGAATGACATCAAGTCGTGAAGGACACAAGGGAGGACAGATTAGTCTGCAGTCCTTCATGTCCGACAGCCTTCAGGTGAGTCTCTACTTCTGCGAACCTAAACCACATATTTGAGTCTCCAGTAGGATTCCCTTACAAACTGAACCTTCTGGTGTGTTCAGACCAGATGTTGGTGGAAGTTCCTACCTGGAAAACCAGGACCCCGGTGTGCGCCACCGTCAGGCTGAGCTTCGTCCCCTCTCTGTCCTTGGCAGGGTACAGCCGGACACCATACATCTCCAGCCGCCGAGCGATTTCCAGCAGCTGGTAGTCTGACTCCGCTGGAGTCTGTCCTCTGTGGAAGAAAAACATCACTCAGTTGAAATGAAGTCCAAACAGAAACCGTCTGCACAAGTCCTGAAACAACAGCAGGATCAGACGGAGGCGCCTGCTGCAGGCCGGAAAGAAACCTGCCACAAAAAGAGCTTTGTTTCCTCGCAAAATCTGAAAATCGCTTCCCGTTTCCTGTATGAGCGCCTGAATTAGCCACTTCCTTCCTGCGTCGGCTAAGAAGGAGCTGAGGGATTGGAGCGAGGGAAAGCCAGTGGTTTGTTTTTCTGTCTTTATCTGTGCTGGGGGAGTGGGGCTTATGGGGATTTGCAGAAAATAAGGAAGTGCGCCTGGTTTGTAAATGTTAATGTTGGCCAGCAGAGGAGGCCGGAGGGACTCACACATGTTGGCGGTGGCAGTCGATGATCTTGTCTCTGATGGCGTCCTGGTCAGGAAGGTACTTGTTGTGCAGCAGGTGCTGCCAGCTCTGCGTTTCATCAAAGTCCCCGATCTCGGCTGGTGGGATGGAGGGAGGGAAAAACTGAGATTATTTGGACTAGAAAGGAGAAAAAACTGCCAAAAAAATGTAATAGTTTGAAAAGTATAAAGAAAACTCATAAAAGAAGTAAATTTGTATAAATATATGAGTACATTCAAGACAAAATGGATGGATGAATGGTTTGACGGATGGCTGACTAGATGCATCAGTTGCACAGGAAATGACATGTAAAGACATTATGTCAATATTTTATTTTACAGACTTATTTGTTCTCAAAAGTCTGCAGAGATTATGAAACTCCTGGAAAAATCTGTTTGATTTCAGAGACGGAAGCATTTTTCGATCAAAATTCCTAGAATCAGACCAGAGACATTTTCTGACACAAAGAACATCCGGTAAAAATGCAGGAATCCTAAAAATCCTCCTGAATATTCCCAGAGCAGAAAGAGACTTTAGCAAATTATTGAGATATTTCTAACAGAGAGCAGCTGATTGTTTCTACATGATATCAATGAAAGGAAGGAATAAGGAAGTGAAACCTGCGTTCTACTCACACTGAATGATGTGGGAAACCATGAGGGCGGCACTGGTGTCGTTGCAGATCAGATGACCGCAGGCCAAGTCGCGTTTGATCTGCAGAGCAAACAGATACCTGGAGAACAGCAGGACAAAAAACATCCTTACATCAGGAAATGATCAGATTAGATCAACCAGCAGGAACAAGTCAGGATGCAGCAACACAACAGCCTCAAACCAGAGCTGATTTAACAAGAACTGCTCATAAAGCTCACATTTCAGTCCAAATCTGCACATTTGTTCATGCTTAGTAAATATGACGAAGAAAAAACTAATCTCTGAATATGTTGAACCATTTTAGCAACGGTAATCTGGGTTTAAGTTAAACTTTTTGTCACATTGCAAACTAAGACACCAGAGATTTAGTAAGGAATGAAAGAAGGAATTAAGTACATAAGGGAAGAATGGAGGACACATTGAAAAGGAAGGAAGGAAAGATGGATGAAAGCAAGGAAGAAAGGACATAGAAAGGAAAGAAGGAAGACACATTGAAAGGAAGAAATAAGGAAGGAATAAAGGAAGTAAAAAGAAAAGGACAACAGGAAAGGAATGATTAGGAAAGGAAGTAAAGACAATAAGAAGAAATGGCAGAACAGAGGGACCAAAAATAAGGAAGGAGAAAAACTAAGGCAAGGAAAGATGGAGGACATGAGGAAGGGTAAAAGTTGTGAAGGAAGAAAAAAACAAAGAAAGAGGACAAATAGAGGGAAAGAAGGATGGAAGAAATGATAAAACAAATGATGAAAGAGACTAGTGGAAAAGAAGGAAGAAAAGAAGGAATTAGAGAAGGAAGATGGGACATAAGGAAGGAAAGATAAAAGGATGAAAGGCCAGTAGGAAAAAAGGCAAAAGACAAGAAATGGAATAAATGAAGAACACGAGAAAGTAAATACTAAAGAAAACAAAGGACCGGTGAATCAGGAATAAAGTCAATTAAATAATAATACATTTCTAAACTCTTTATTTATCCACACTTTTCCAGACGTTTCCACCAAACTGACCAAAAACAGGAAGAGCAAACAGCTGCCAGCTCACTTCCCGTTTCCTGTGAGTAAACAGGCATAGAGAAAAGACCAGGAGCAAAAAACTAAAACCTACAACAACTGGTTTGTTCTCTTGGTAAGGAAAGAAATCCCCAAAGTGACAGAAATATTCTGGGAGCTGCTGCATCATGGGAAAATGCTGGAGGTCAGAGGTTGGTGGCAAGAGCTTGGACAAACATCTGGACTGGCTTGGACCGGATTATCTGACTAGAAGCAAAACAGGAGTTTCTTTTTTAGCTGCTATGAAGCAAAAAATGGTTTTACAAGGAGCCTGGTGCCCAGATCCCACAGTTAGCCGTAAGGTATCAGCTTAAAATACTAGAATATTTGACAAGGTATCATTAGAAACATCCAGAAAACACGGCATGGAAGTCTGAAAACACGGTTAGAGGAGTATAGGTGTGGTTTTTGTGAAAAACCTACCGAGTCAGCTCCTCCATGAGTTGCGTGTGGTCAGGAGGGAAGAACTTCACCACAAAGCGAAGGATGGTGTTTTTAGGTCCTGGAGGAGAGAAATTATGGGTTAGAGAGGAAGTGGAGATGTGGGAAGAAAGAACGACTGAGAGAAACACGACAGATTCTTACGTCTGATCTGCTTCAGCGCCGGCTTCAGGAGGTCCAGCCACACCTGAGAGCAGAAAACACTCCATTACATCACATAGCGCTGCTACGCTGACCGTGACCCTGTTAGCATCATAACATCATTAAACATTGTGCTCACTCATTACTGCAGCAGAGTCAGACCTGATCTGATTAAAACCTTGCTTCATATTAGGGAAATTAAATTGTAATAATTTGCATCAGTCTGAAAATACATAGAGGAATTAGGACCATTCAGGCTGAAAGAGTTAAATACAAAAGCACATACTTTGCAGCTGAACACATCATTACTCCTGAAAATGAAGGTCATTAAGAGGTTTATTATATTCAAATAGAATCTGAGAGCTAAAAATGACACTAATAGCTTTAAAAAATGTACTAAAAACACCATAGAGTGGAGGTTTAGATTGGTATTATTTATCTGACTTCATGTTATTTGATCTTAGAACAGTTCATCTTTCATAGGAGCCAGAAAGCTTCTTTTCACTACATGTTTGTGCTCTAGTGGAGTTTCCACTGCAAACTACAGATGCATCCAGTCTGCAGATCATTACAAACAGCTGCTGCTGCTAGAAACTTCAGCAATCAGACTGCAGCAAAGAGCCGGGGTTTAAATCCACATCAATGCAAATTTATGAAGATTACAACTGAATCCTTCCAACAAGACTCCTCCTACCGTCATCTTCCGGTGATCCGTGTACTCCAGCCCAAAATAGTCTCCTTCAGTCAGGTTGAGGTGGACGCAGACCAGGTCAAAAAGCACCTTCCCAGGCGCGCGTTGCTGCAAGAGAAGGATGGGAGAGGGGAAGCCATGTTGGATTAAACTAGAAAGAGAAAAAAGATAGCGACAGAAACTGAATCAGAATTGGGAGGAAGGGAGGGAGGAATGGGTTATTCCCAATCCAACAGTTTCCAGCAGAATCAAGAGCGCATCCTGACAAAAAGCAGCTGACCTCTGACCCAGATGTGAAGTGCAGACTCTTCTTTTTGATCCAACAAAGATGTGGAACGTCTTTGTTAGTGGAAGCAAGTTTGTTCTTGTTTTAAGGTTGTGACCCGATTTCACAGAGAACTGTTTTTCAGACATCCATGTGTTTCTACTGCTGACTACTCAGCACTGAAATGCTGTTCAGTCATTACTATAACTACCATACTTTCTGGACTTCAAGTCCCAATGGTGAAAAAAATGAGTCACAATGAGGAAAAAAACAAGTCGCATGTCCAGCCAAACTATGAAAAAAAAAAACCCTGCAACTTATAGTCTGGAGAATAAGATATAAATGAGCCTTTGAACGTTCAGAGACTGGTGCACTTTGCTATTCCAAATATTACCCAATAGAAATATTTTTGATCAAAAACTAGAAGAGTTCAATTCAATTTAATTCCAGTTAAACTGGATTAAACATCTTTATTTCACCAGAAATAGACAATAAACATCAAAATTTCCAAACAGGATAAAAACAAAAGGAAAAAACCAACAACGCTGAAGCTTAATAAGAATATATGGACAGGATTATTCCAAACAACTCTAATTATGTCATTGTTAATTGTGACAAGTCTGACCACAGCCACGGTGCATCAGAGCAGCCCCAGGCGCCAAGTCTGTCACCATCTGGCCTCCGCATGTCAACGTGAGTGTGTGTGTTCAGTCTGTCCACAGGGAAACACCCACACACTCTTCATCCAGCTATTCACCAAGCACAACACATTTACTGGCGGCTCTAGCTGCAGGCTGGATATCAAGGAAACATCAGGATTCTGTGACGCTCTCCGAGAACGTCAATATTATCCGACTGACAGATGCTGCTGTTTGGACGGGATTTAGGTCTGGGTGGTGGTAATCTTCGCTTTAAGGCGGTTAAGACGGGACAAAAAGAGAGGAAGTAGGAAAACAGAAGAGAGGATGACGGCTTACATGGCAAGAAAGCAGTCAAAAATAATCCATCACTGCTCTTCTCCTTTCTACCTACATCTATAAACACATTAGTGCGTTTTTCTGCATTGATTTCTCTCTGCTTCTGTCTCCTTCACTTTGAGCTGAGCTATTTCCTCTTCAGATGGCCTTCATTAGCAAACCAATCTCCTCCAACAAGACGTCCAACTTCAACAACAAAAGCTCCAGGTTTTCTGCCGTGCAGAACCGCGTTGGGCTGGGAGGAGGCGCAGGGGCCCGACCCAAAAAGTACAGAGCTCTGGTGGAAACACACGGCCAGATTTGGATCCCACTGACAAGCGTGAGAGTGAAAACACAGAGTTTGGAAACATAGATGTACAGTAGAGATCTCAACACAGAGTTCTGGTTTTTGTTTTCTGCTGTTAAAATATAAGGTTGAAAAGAGAGATTTGCTTGTTTGCAGGTTTTTGCATACAGCACATATAAAATATTCCAAAGAAAATGGAGCTCAAATAGCATTGGCTGGCATTGCAAGGCAGCCAATGCAGAAATGCCATTCATTTTGCTTGGTGCTGATTGGCTGAACCCCCAAAAGTGGTAGCGGTAGTGCTAAGACGGTTTCCACTGTGCACAACATAGATTTGGCTTAATTGCTGCTCTTGACGGTGTTGTTCTTTCAGCAAACTGCCTTTTTTGAGTCTGTATACTCCAGTTAACGATGAAACAATCACTAAGTTAGTCGATTATTTCAACCCCAGATGGAAAGCAGGCAAATTGAGAGATTTGCCTTCTGGTTTACCAAAACTATTGAGAGCAGGGACATCAAAATATGGATCGCTTGTGCCATAATGTATCAATAAACCTGAAACTCCCACATTGCAAATAAATGTGGGAGTAAAATGTACTGCCACCTGCAGGTGGGAGTTGGTGTCACTTAAAGCCAATGTTTTTCACAATTTTCTGGAAAATTTTGAATGAACTCTGCTATGCACAAGAACAAAAAAATAACGTAATTTGTTGATTTTGAGTTAATTTCCCCGATAAATGAGGTGAGTACTGGGATTAGTTTAGATTTTGATCAAATTTAGGACAAAAACCCTGAACTCCTGTGTTAATAAAAAGTCAGATTATCATTGTAATATCATTAACTCGATTTCTTATCTTCTTGATTTCTAATTTATCACCATCACAGATGTTAAGCAGGTATATAACCCACAGAAAGAGAACTGCATCATCTGCAAAAGGTGAGAGCTTCATGTTCAGACACCCTTTAGCTTTGAGAATAAGCCATTTCCCCCTCTTACAGCTAACCTTTTTTCAGTAACTAAAGACAGAAATCGAGAAATAGACCTATTACCACATTCAAGTAACATTACACGCTGGAATGCATGTGGAAACATAGGTCAGAAAACTCAAATCCAGTTATACCAAAGCAGGTTTCATGAACCTGATGGGTTTTATCTTCCAGCTGCCAGAAAATGTCAACACATTCAGTTTTCTTCCTTCGCTTTGCAGCGGCTCATCTGAAAGGCTGCAGCAAACCTGTTTGTCGTTAAGTTTTCTGTCCACACAGCGAGCTGGTAGTCACTAGAAAAAACTGGATCTAATCTGGACAGTGTGTGAGGGAGAAATTTTAAAAAAGTAACAAAAAAGGTGAGAGCTGAAGTGCTGAGAAGTGAGGAAAGCAGAATCCCAAACAGCTCTGCTGCAAACAACAGACAGTAGCTGGCAGGAACTGGACCAAACTTGGCCAAGAGAGCAGTGAAAGTAAAGTTTGAACTCTTCAGATGTGGCTAGCGAAAGCCAGCATTTAGCCCGCTTCAGGACAGCCTAAGTTTTGGGCATATTTAGCAACACCAAATTCCAACGTTTGCTGACAAAACAAATTGTTTTGTTTACCATTGCGCTGCATGCTTTCACCCGTTCACCCTGCAGTTTCACATGTGGGAACTGAAAGAGAGAAGTGGGTCGTGAAAAAAACAAAACCCTCTCTTTCTGCTACATGAAAGTGAAATATGTGCTTAATTTGGAACAGTTTGACCTTTTGTTTTCTATTGAATGTAAAGTCTTTGGCTTTAAAGAACATGAAAAAAGCCAACCTTGACTGAATTGTAGGGATCTTGACCACAGTCTGTAGATTTTATTTCATTCTGCAAGGTAGCATCTCTGTTAATCTCTTCAATTAAGAAATTAAAGTTTTCACATTTAAAACGCTCTTAATTAGGTGTGTGTCTCTTTAAGAGAATTCAGTCTGCTCCGATTGGTCTGCTAAATGGAAAAGCTATATAGTAGTAAAGATTAACTTCTAATGTGGTTAACGAATAATTAGATTCCAACAATAAGTTGGAAAACCAACTCACTTCAGTGTGGAAGCTGGTACAGAGTAAAGAAGACTCAAAATTAGCTATATTCAGTATTAATGAGTAGTTTAAAAACTGAAGTTAGTGGAAGCACAGAGAAATTAAAAGGTATCTAAAAGGAATCCATGTTTTCTTCAACATCTTTGTAGTTCGTTCAGGTTGTTATGGAGCAAAAGCAAGACTTCCAGCAGATAACAGGAAGGCTAACAAAGCTCCTCGGATTCATCTTTTTGAGCTTTTTGGTAGAGTTAAAGGATTACATTCACAGCATATACAGAAACATTGTTTACTTAGTGACGTTAGCCACAATAATTGTTAATACAGTATGCTACAGCTAGCTTAAATTGTAAACTGTTTTGTCTCAAAACAGGAAAATCACTTTTTCCTGACTTTTCTCTTACCTTCTCTTACCTTGAACAATCTAATTTGTTTTCCATCATAAAACAAATTAGATTGGGAAAGAATCTAAATTTTTTAAGTATACAAACTGAGACCGCTGCTTTGAAGACGCTAGCGATGCTAACAGCTAACTGATGCAATGCAACGCCCTTCTGCTAATACAAACAAATAATGAGTTCCAAACTCTGAGCGGGAAAGGAATGAAATGAAGTTTTTGTGTTGTTTTTATATAATTTCATATTATAGTTGTTAAAAAGAAACTGGGCAAAAACTGGTCTGAGAAAGGTCAAAGCTATAAAAAATAAAAATAAAATGGGAGGTTCTGGTGACTGAAACTCTGGTATTTTCAATGGAAAAAATCATTTAACTGCATTTATATGACAATAAATGAAGAATAAACTCAACAGGCAACTGTTCAGCCTTTTCCCATGACCCTCTCTTGGCAGCTTTTTCAGAAAAATGAGGATCTTCAAGAGGTTAAAACGAAGCAGAAATTAACTGCTATACATTTTTAGTGTGGGTTGTTTTAAGGTTGACAAATATGAGCAATTTTATCTGTTTGCTGAATCCGTTCAGCAGACGGTGAGCAGATTGGTCCCTGCTGAGCACAGACTGAGGTCCTTTCACTTTGAATCACAATCACTTCTTTCAGCGGCTTCTATCAATGAGGCCTTCTTACCCAGCCAAAATCTCACAGGCACACACACACACACACACACACACACACACACACACACACACACTCCTAATCACATTTTTATTGTGCAAGACTCAGATAAATTGTTTTTTTTCCCCTCTTCTTCTTCTTGGATTTGTTGGAGGTAAAATGTTCCAGGTAGAGGCCAACGTTCCTGCATACACAGAAGCAGAGTCTGGATAAAACAGCTGACATGTGGGGGCCTTGTCCAGCTCCCAGAGCTGGGTTTATGGGCCGAACTCTCCTCTTTACAGATAATTATAAAGTCGAGACAAGAGCCTTAATGACCAGCTGTCCTTCTACATAACAAATAACTCAGCCGAATATAGCTGCAAACATCGTTTCTCTCTGTTCACCTTCCATAACATGACTCAGGCCTGATTCTCACAGCAAATCAGACGGCGGAGTATATCAGAGTCCATAATGGACACAAACTGCTTAGTAACTTGGATTAATGAGAGCTTGTTTGTGTGTCCCCTTCACTTCCTCCTGAGTCATTCTGTCGCAGCTTCATTCACGGCCTCTAGCCATGAAAGAAATATGCCAGGAAGCTGTCAGTGTGGCCGACTCTGCAGAATCAGCTGCCAGCTCCAACGCTGACAGATACACTTCCTCTCCCTTTAACCCAAAACTTCTCATGTGATCCAGTCAGCGCCTCGCCAAGCTGGAGGGAGGCATGTCAGAGTGAATCACTTACTGTTTTTCTACTATCCTCCCCACATGAGGCCCCTCTGGGCCCAACAGCTAACACAACATTCACTTATTCAACTTACTTTAGTTTCTGCCTTTGATCTCATCTATTAAGGATATCGCTTTACAGCTTTATAAAAATATATACAGCAGTATGAAAATAAATGGTTACTATGAAGTTAATATTTCTACTGAGGGAAAGAATTAAATATGACATGGAAAGACGGACGGACCAGAAAAAAGATCAATGGACACATAGACAGGAAGATTGATGGATGAATGGATGGACACAGAATAAAGTAAAACAACCAAAACATTCAATTTTCCCATCTTTATCCACATCAAGAAATAAGTCAGATTCTGAACTTTTTCAGGTTTTCCACAAAACCTGGAAAAGTTTCCTACAAAAAGTTTCTCTTGGTTTGTGGGGAAGCCGAGGGAATAAACTGGAAAGCAGCAGGTCTCCATATTATAGAGCAACATCACTACAACAATCACTGGTGCAACCATATAAAGAACCATCTGATTGGCTGTTAGACTCAAACACTTGGCACTTCTCACTCTGCAGGCCAATAAGATACGGAGAATCCTGCTTGTAGAAAGTTTCCAAATATTCTTCATCCATCGTTTCTTTCACAGCAGGAGATATTTAGAAAAGTATCAAAGTTTCCTTTAGTCTGTAATGTCATCCAGTTTGAACAACTGGAACAAAAAGAGGAGGAAATGTGAAGCGATATGAGCAGAGGTCCTGAGAAGTTGAGGCTGGTGATGTTTGCGTTTTGTTCCCTTCATGGTCAGTTTTATCATGAAGCTTCATACCTCAGAACATGCTGCGTCCTGCTGCGTCCTGCTGCTGAACTGCGTCAGCAGACCTGAAGCATCAACACAGGAAGCTCAGCTCAGGTTACAAACATGCAGAAGAAGAAAACAAGCAGGGTTCAAGAGGTCAGATTATCCCAGACTCAACTTCCCAGGGTTCAGTGGGCTCCAGCCTCAGATTTAAACCCAAAACATGATGGTTGACTGTGATATTTATGAAAGATATTCATACAGAGGAGAGAATTTAAATATAGCAGGAAGGAAGAAACTAACAAAGGAAAGAACGGCAGATATAAGGAAGGAAGGAAAGGCTAGAAGGAAGGAAAGATGGAAGCAAGGAAGGAAGGAAGGAAAGAAGGAATGAAGGACAGAACAGAACGAACAAACAAAAGAGGAAAGAAGAATGGAAGTAGGACACTATGAAGGGCACTGAGACTGGAGGTAGCAAATAAGGAAGGTAGGAAAGAGGACATATAGAATAAAGGACACAAGGTAGCAATGAAGGACAAGAGAGAGGAAAGAAAAATGCAGGTATGAAGGAAAGAAGGAAGGATACATGGTTCTCCTTCCTGCCACTGGTTGGTGTAGTAGAATAATAACCCGTCATCAACACCCGTATTTCCCACTAACAAATCATTCACAGGTTTACTTCCTGGTTCTGTCCATGCAACCGTTTCAAAACAAACATGGCGGCTAAATGGTCCGGTAAGAGCCAGATGAGATATGAATGACTTTTAAACATTTAGAAAGTGGTGTAAAGTTATGAAGTAGTTCAAGTTTGGAGGAAATAAAACACCAGGTTCGGCAGATCAGAGAGAAAAAAGCAAGATTACAGTTTTGCAAAGCCAAATGAAACTGGAGTTAAATTGTTTGACCATAACGACCCAAACCAAACCACAAGATTAGTTTCAAAGTGGTTTAAGGACAACAAACACAATATTTGGAGTGAAAAGGTGTTTGTGAGCAATACCTATATATAAAAAGCTGCTTGCTAAGACTACAGCTTGGTGTAAACTGTACAGTTTCCCATAAAACAACAACAGGACAGCAGGGAGACGGTTCCTTTATTTCTCCACCAATCACATTCTCACACGATGGATTATGCTAAACAGCTTAACTCAACAAAGAGAGTCGCACAAACACATCTAGGAGAAAAAAAGCAGCATGTTGGCAAATACCTACCAGTTCTTAGAAATTAAGTTCACAAACCTGCTGATGGGGGGCTGCAGCCACGACAGCGATGTGAGTGTGTGTGTGTGTGTGTGTGTGTGTGTGTGTGTGTGTGTGTGTGTGTGTGTGTGTGTGTGTGTGTGTGTGTGTGTGCTACAGTCTGCAGTGCGCTCCTGGTAGACTATTAAACCGAGAAGCAGAGGGGAATACATGCACAGCTCCAACGCATAAAAAAGTAATTAGCATGTTGTGTAGTTTGATGGTGAGTGTGTCTGAACTACGCCTTGTGGAAAAGTCTGGCACAGAAACGGCCTCTGGGTTTCCTTCTGGCATGGAAATAACAACCTGCAGCCGATTTTAAAGCTTGATCTCGAATGTCCGCTTGATTTTTTAGTGTAGTAAGAGATTGTGAGCACAATTAAAAAAACAATAAATGAAGCAAAAACTTACAAAGATCTGCAAATCTGAGTAACAACAGGAGGTTCTGGATTCACAGCTGCAGCTGATTAGCAGAGGAAACGTTAGGATGTAGAAATGTCAGATTTTCAAATTAAAATTAAATTCTGTGACTGGAGTAAAGCTGTACTAATGATTATTTTAGTGATCAATTAATATCTGACTATTAATCTGATAAAAAAAAAGGCACATTGTGCAGATTTTACATTGAAGAACCTAAACCATTTTTATACAGTATTAGCAATACAATATGCAAACAATTACTTTATTTAGAGAAAATAAACACTTTATTCCCTAAAATGTAATATTAACTTTCTTTAATGTGTGCAAAAGATGCACCTGCAGCTAAAAAATATAAAAACATCAACATGTGAAACGCTAAGACTCTTCTGCTTGACTTGACATAAAAACAGCAGGGCTGATTGGATCATTTATTGATCAAACAATTAATAATTGTACAGCAAAAGGAGATTAATATATATATATATATTTTTTTTTTACGGAATTTGAACCAGAAGAAGCTAAAACTGCTATTTGAGTTTTAAGTAGAACGTATTTACAAATTGGTGTTTGATCATAAATTCAAAATGTATGTATATATCTTCACACTTTTGGCTTAATTGTTGCTCTCAGGAGTTTATTTTTTACTCTATGCACTTCAATTAATCAATTATTAAATTAGCTGACGATTATTTCAATAATTGATTCATGACGATTAAATTGCTTCAGCTCTAAACTGAAGGAATTCCTATCCAGTTTCATGCTGCGGATTGGAACGAGAATGACCAAAAAAAAGTTTTTAATCAGAGGCAAAAAAACCCCAGAGAAGACAAAGATGGATGAAAGCTGAATCTACTTTTCCCTCCTAAACATCACAGTCAGAGCTGCATTCCAACGCCAGTTTCTCAGAGGACCGACTCAGCAGGGCTGCAGAATAACACAAGGTCTTCTGGAAAACGTCCCGGAAGAGACGAGGAGCCAGCAAACAGACATGAACACCTCCTGACTGAGAACGGAACAATATGTCATAATGATTGCAGTTTAGTGCATGCAATCCCATCCAAGTTGCACTGATTGGACGTTATATTTCAAGTCATGCATTCATGTTCTGCATGATCTGTGATATAATTGGCGGAGGTGGAAAGATCCTCAAACGCAGATAAAACCAAATCACTTTGAGCCTTTTTGATCTTGTGCAGCTCTTTAACTTGAAAAAGTCCCGACTTGAACACTGCCGTGATTGCGGAGCCTTTATAGTATTTAGAAAGCGTTTAAAGTTTCCAATTAATTTCAATGTCATCCATGTGGAAACGATTTGCATTTGCTGCAAGATTTATACTCAGCATTCCTTTTGTTTTGTTTTAATTTTCTGGAAGGCGGGGAAAACCCTGACAGAGCCTGAACACCCCCCACCCCTCACCCTAACCCTCCCCTCTACGTCGTCGTCAAAATGAAGATTTACAGCAGCAGTGACTAATAAGACGGAGCTCTGTCTGTCGGGAGACATTTAGAGAAGACAACCTCAGCCAGGATTTCACAAATGAGTTTGGCATCGTCCCAGTTCGCCTGCTGCTCATTTCAAGGTTTCTAGCAAACAGATAAAACCACAGTGAAAACTCCACCACAAGTCCACCTCTACTGCTGCAGAAAGCTGCACTAAAACAACATTTGTAATCCACAATAACAACAAAATTGCTTTGGCGGTTTTGTGTGAGAAGGGCACAGTGATTGCTGATGAACTTCTTCAGCGAAGCCCAAATTCACTGCAGGAAAAAAAAAGGACTGCAGCCAAGCGGAGCAGCCAGTGTTTGCTCATTCACTGGCTTCTGTGGGAGTCGGATGTGTGTCTCTTTTTCCACCACAAAGGGCTCAGCACCACGTCTCCTTTCTGTCCTCCACTGGGCCTCTATTCATTTGGTTTCTGCTCCCATTTACAGACAATCTCAGTAATCATCTCTGTCCATCGGGGACAATTTTTCACTTTCCAGCAGTAATCTGCTATCATTTCTTTTTTCCAATCTAGAGGGAAGCATCACCTGTGTCTTTTTGATCTCAGAAATTAAAAAAGACAGACCAAGAAGATTTTTAAAATCTGGATTTAGCAAAGATATGAAATGCAATGCAACATACTCCCTTAAACATAAAAAAAAACAATTTTTAAAAATCTGAAGGGAATGCATCTTTTACCCACAGGAATGAGAAACCCAATACCAGCCGTTACATAATGACACAGTCACTCAGAATAAATGAAAATAAAAACTGCCTGTGTTTTTACACCACTTCTGTCTCCCAACAACAAAAACAAACTATGACATAAGATGCTAGTGTTTGTAGCTAGCAATCTAACGTAGCTGTTGTTAATTCAGTTAGCATATTAATGTTAGACTAACATTTTAAAAAACCTGATTAATGAAGCTTTGTTGTAATAAACTGAGAACATACAAATTACTTGTTGCTAGTAGCTAAACATAGACAAGATACTGCATAATGTTAAAGTATATTTTTCATTTTGTACTTATTTTGAATATTGATCAAATATAATGTTTAGCACCTAAGACATAATAGGCATTTATATTCTAAGAAAAATAATATGAAGAGTTTAAACTTATTCGTTTTTTTTGTCTTTGTAATGACTGTTAGCATCTTTATACTGTCCACTCCTTCAATATATTTGGACAGTTTTCTTCTCATCACTGAGTTTACAATAATACCGAGAAATTATTTTGTAAATTCATATTTGTTTTCACTTCTAAACACTGTATTTATGTTAAGTCCTGCTCGAATTAACATAAATACAATTTACGGCTAAGTTTTTGGATTAACCAATTAATGACCGAATAGCAAAATGTGCCAACAAAACATGTTTTTTTTGTACAGTTTTGACTTAATTGGCCTTAAAATTTATTTTTTTGAGTCTGTATACAATTACTAAGTTTTTAGCAATTATTTCAATAATTGATTCACCATGATTCATAATTTTAGTCCTAATTTTTAGGACCAAAACAACAAGGAGAACCTTTGCAAGGAGCCTAACTCTGCAGGCACTTCAGTTTCCTTTGCAATAAAACCAAGATTTTCAGCATTTAGACCGATTACAATAAAAACGATTAATGTTTACTTCTGCCTCTGTCTAATGGGACCATAAAGCAGCGTTGTAGCTCCCTGCTCCCTTCATTTTTAGCCTCTGGATTCAGTCCCCAGACAGCAGGCAGGACAAAGGCCCATCAATTTCAAATGTCAGCGGCGTGTGTGTTCGTGTGTGTTCATGTGCGCCTTGCTGCAGTGAAACATGTCAGGGGACTCTGGGGTTATTTATCATAACCCCAGAGTGTCGCTAGGTTATCAAATGATGTCCATGGAGCAGATCTGTCATCCTAATCCATGTAGCCCTCCCCCAACACACACACACACACACACACACACCTCTATCACACACCTAAAGCCACTCCTCTTCATCTCACTCCTGCTGTCAGATGGTGTGCCTTTAAAGCCTCCGACATCCACTGAGAAAGTCAATCACAGACCTCAGATATTGGATGATCTTACAGGGATTAGGGTCAAGTCAACATGGAGGACAAAACAGGAAAAAAAAAAAGATGAAACGGGTAAAAAATAAAATAAAGTCATGTTTATCAGAAGAAAACGAAAGGCCAGGTGGTGTAGAGAGGGAACGTGGCTCCATATGTGATGGTTTGAAGTCTGCAAAGCGTCATGTGGGTAAATGGGATTTCCTAGTGAGGGGAGGTGAACGGGGGCTTAAAGCAGCTCAACTGATCTCCAGGGAATCAGGAGGATTTGATCTTAGTCAGCACAAGTCCAAGGAGGAATATGAACGCACAATCTGTTGATTTTTAACAGAGATGCTTGATTAAAACACGCAGAAAAGTAAAAATAGAAGTGGAATAAACAACCAAAGAAAGGATAAAAACAGTTACAGTCTGACTGGAGACAAATATCATCTGAATGGTTTTCATTCATGCTGCGTTGCACAGAACCGGATGCAGCGCAGAGCAAATGGCTAAAACTGATTCTTAATTAGCCGCCCTGCTTCAGCTGCAGCCTGTTAGCAGTCACAGTGTCCAACCCATCATCTGAGCTGCTGACGCCTGCTTTCATAGTTTCCATTAGTGGCAGCATGAAGAGCAACAAGGTCCGTGTTTATAGTGGAAACAATCTCACTGAGGTGGATGCGAGCACAAAGAGCGTCTCCTATCTGGACTTAATTATTTAGCAGGTGGGAGTGATCGCTGCCTCCATTTTTCATTAATAATGGAGCCACAGGCTGCGTATGAATGTGCTGACGTCTTAATATGGAGCTAAAATGTTATTCAATATTCATTAAAGAAGTCAGATTTAATACGAACAAGCAGCAGTGGAAATATTCCAGAGTTCATTTTAAGAAATGAGTTTACTAAGGAAATGTTAATTTATTGAAAATATTTATATGATGGGTAGGATTTACATATGGAAACTGCAAAGATAGGCAAAGGAAAGGAAGGATACGATGAAGGAAACGGAGGAAGAGTGGAGAAAAGGGAAGGATAAATGGAAATGGAGAGATGAAGAGAATTAATAAAGAATAGGGAACAAGGAAAGAAAGAAATGAGGAAAATAAGGTAATAAAAAGGAGAGAAAATAGGACAGAAAAGAATGAATGAAGAGACAAAGAAGGAAATAGGGAAGGGTCAAAAGTCAAGAAAAAAGGGTGGAACAAAAAGGAAGGAAGGAAAAAAGTATTGAATGAAAAAGGAACAGAGGACACCAGGAAGGAGGAAGTAAAAAGAGGACACAAGAAGAAATGAAAAAAATTGGCACAAAGGAAAGGACAATCAGGAGAAAAATGAAGGGAGGATAAAAAGGAGGGAAAAAAGTAAGAAAAAGAAATGAAAGGAAGAAAAGGACAAAGAAACATGGAATGAAAGGAATGAAATAAGGATGCAATGGAGAGAAAGAAGGAAAATCACCTGACAAAATAATCACAATGGGTGAAAAAAACGACGACAACAAAGAACGCCATGAGGAAGAGAGGAAGGAAGGTCACAGAGAACAAAGAGGGACAGGAAACGTTTGAATAAACAAATGAAACCAGGACAACGATGAGAGCAAATCTTTGAACGGTTTTCAGTGACAGAGAGGTGAAAGTAAACAACAGAATATCAATCAAATCATCCCCAGGATGATGCATTCACGCCCTCAGACACACACTGACTGATGGTAATGAAAGTAAAAGTGGTCCAAAATGGATTGCTGCTGCTGTGCGGCGTCCTGCTGAGGTCCAGAGATAACCGGCTGGTTAATGAGCTCCAACTCCGAGGAGAAAAATGCCAGTTGAAAGCCAAAGCTGGAGGCTTATCTCCTGATTCACACATGACAATTCGACTACTGCGTAAAACACACCGCAAGGCGTCGCAGCAGGAAAAGACAGATTAGGTGGAACAAGCTGAAAACACAATGGAGACTTTATTTCACCAAATCCATTAAGTACCAAAAACAGCCGTCATTTATTAGGTGGGATCCCTTTGAGCTGAGGCTCCTGTGGTTTCTGGAGCTACTGCAGAGAAACATCCACCAAACTTAAAACAGGTATTTAAATTCATATCACTAAACCTTTCAGGTCAGTTTGGATTACCAAATACCTACTTTGTTTCCTAAATGCAAAAAAAAGAAAAAAAGACAAAAAAAACAAGTAGTTTGCATGAATTTTCTTAGTATTTGATAACATTTAGCTGTAATCTGGCTATTGAAGTTGCTTTTGGAGTAACGGCTTTTTCCTTCCTGAGCGGCTTTTAAGTTAGACCAGGAGTCAAGTCAGTCCACCAATGCATGAACAGCTAATTTAGAGTGTTAATTTGATTATCTATAGCGAAATGCCACTGGATGTTTGCTTTAGCTCATCAGAGCACTAAATTATTAGATAATGTGTTCTGTCAGACTGAAAAATTTACGTAAACTAATGACTAAGTTTTAGTTGTTAGCTTAGCATTGGATATCATCTAAAGCAGATGACAATTTTATAACTTTAACAAGTAAAAAAGACTTAAAGTGTGCCATTTTGTAATGTTTGTAAGGTGTTGAAAGTGAAAATTTGCTGTGACTCTGTACAGCAGCCAGACCCACTATACTGTTTACCTATAAAACAAGGATAAAATGTGTAAAAACTACAAAAAATTCTAACTATTAAATGCTTTAGAGGCATTAAAAAGATTCCATGGGACCAGGGTTTTCTAAAAATCTGAAATTCTCTTCAGTAGAGCCACTGATTCATCTTCTAAGCTCGTGTGTTCTGGTTTAAATTTATCAAAAAGTATGACTGGCTCAAGTTGGGGACTGGAGAATGATCAAGATTCCTCTCTGTTGGATGGCCGCTGCTCTGCAGAGAACCACAAGCTTCTTGTTTTAACCCAACAAGCAAAGGCATATATTTAGGATTTCAAACTGCATTCAAAAAAGGATCCAGACCAAATTCCTGCCTAACTGTCCTCTCATCCACAGACACGTCCTCAGGCAGCAGCCGCATCGCATTCTTGGCATTTTCGCTAAAAGTCAATTATGGCTTCCCAGACCGGCAGCTCAACAAACCAGCAGATTCGCTCCTCATTAACATCACAAATAAGAACAAAAAAATCCCCTCAGATCTGTGCTGATAATACAGCAGCTGGATTTTCCAAAAGGCATGCAAGCCCTGGAGCAGGAACACACTCAGTGTCGGCTCCCTGCAAGACGTTAAACCAGAAATTCAAGGAAACGACACACTGACACACTGCAGTGTGGGATCAATTGCAGGGATACGAGCAGAACTGTTGTGCAAGGACGTTTTACATGCTCCAGCTAGATTCAAAACACATGCAAACGCTGCAAAATGCAAACATGACACACTTTTAGAGGTGACTCAGTCATATAGGCAAGACAGATGGTACGGAGAAAAGGTGCTGGAGCATGTTTGGAGGAACTGGGTGAGCTCAATCAAATTCCTGCTAGTGGTAGACAGAGAGCTGACTGAGTCAGGGTCTGTAGGTGTGGTGTGTTTAAACAGGAAGTGGGCTTTGCTCCAATTTCCTGTGTATCTCCAGGAAGTGGGGATCTTAGGTGAGCAGGGCATTCAAAGTGAGTCGCCTTTAAACAACAAGTTTAGCAAGAAACGAAGGAAATAAAGGGAAATATGTGCACCTCAGGTGTGGACATGAATGTTTCAACAGATGAAGAAAAGAGAAAGGATTCAAAAGACAAACAGGAGTGGCAGGTCAGGATCTAAAGCTGTTAAAATCATAGTAATTGATTTTGTCTGAAACAGGCAGGAAAATCAAAATTTCAAGCATTTTTTTGAAGATTTAATGTCACAAACCAACTAAAAGAAGTCCATAACGTGGAACTGAGCAAATGTCATGCTTGGTATCAAAAATCTTGGTAACTAAAATCTGAAAAAAGGAAGTAAAACATACCATGTTGTAAAAATACTCCTAAAAGTACATTACTTAAAAAGTTGTTCAAGTAAATGTAACTAGTTACCACCTAACTCTGCCTTCAAGATGTTTACTTCAATATAAAGCCCTGGGTTTTATTTAGGGGTATCATTCAGAGTGCAGCATAAACATCACACTTTCCATATTAATAAATGTAAAAATATTTTTAAGTTTCAGCCTTTCTGTGTTGCATAAAACAGTAAAGTTGGTGGTTGAGATGCAGAGCAAGGTATTCAATAAAAAAAGTATCACTCACAGATATCTGGAAGACCTCCTGCGTGTCATCGAGCATCTGAACCCGTATGGAGACCTGCCGTCCCGGGGGCTGGACCGGAGGACGCATGCCGGGCTCCAGGGTGGACACTCCGAAGCTTTCCGGGGCGCCCAGCCGCTGTCCGGCTGTGGACGGCCTCTCGGTCAGTTCAGACATGGTGATGGGCTTTCAAACGGCAGCAGGGACCGACGTTCACGTCTGATGGAGAGAAAGAAAGAGGATAGAAGCAATCCGAGATTTGTATTGACTCAAGATGGCAGACCTCTGTCAATAAAATTACCGATTACATTTTTTCAAGCGTATCATTATATTTGAACGTTTTTATGTGAATTGTGTTAAATTACTGGCTGAATATACATGAGGTTTTAGTTTTCTCACATTGCTACACTTAAACATCACAAATTTTTCAACAGCTTACAGCTTTTCTGTCACATTAGCTTAGCCTTCGTAGCAAAACTGTCAGCTTTGGTTTAGCAGTCGCCAGGCAGCTCAGTTGGACGACCGCCATTAAGTAGATACCTTTGAGAGTTTGTCAAGTGTTTATATTTCGAGACAAAACCATAA
Source organism: Micropoecilia bifurca (assembly GCA_903067075.1). NCBI lineage: Eukaryota > Metazoa > Chordata > Actinopteri > Cyprinodontiformes > Poeciliidae > Micropoecilia > Micropoecilia bifurca. The sequence continues at coordinate 37,894 of CAEGAF010048865.1, forward strand.
AAAAATATTTTATATCCCAAACCGGACTCGGTTTGGACCGTTCTCCCCCCGTTCTGCTGTGCCCTGCCGCAATCTTTTTAAACAGAACTGCATATACGGTGCATTTTACGTCCCAAACCGGACCGTTTCTCTTTCAAAGTCTGGTATAGCCCGACACCTTCTTTGTTTTTTAAACAGAGCCTCAGAAAGTGCATTTTACATCCCAAACCAGACTCCATTTGGACCGTTTCTCTCAAGTTCTACTATACTCCACCGCCATCTTTGTTTCTAAGTCCATTGGTTCCGCTCAAGGATGACCAGCAGCGCCCCCTGTTGTATGGAGGTCAAACTACAGCAACATTTCCAAGTGGACATTTTTAGTAAAACTAATGGAATTAATTTAAGTCTAATAAACATTAATCAACAATTAATAGTAAGTCCATTCATTGATTGCATCCCTAAATGATCACTAATTGGTTATGTTGTAGGGTTTAAGCTGGCTTTGCACAATGATTAAACTACAACCTACTTCCCTGAGCTCTGAAGAAATTAGCCACAAAATACAACACAGCAAAAGCAGACAGACAGACATGTCTCACACCTTCCCAGACATTCAAACATTCCAGCAGGTGGGATCTAAACACAGACCTCCATTCAAGACCAGCCCAGACTTGAATGCAGGCCTCCAGACTGGAGATATACGGTCCAGTCCAGAGGGTTTCTGTCTGCCTCTCCCCTGCCTCCATCCCACACTTGATAAACCTCAACCGCCGGCAATAAATATCCTCTCTCTGAGGCAGCCGGTGACATCAGGGTGGAGGAATGTCTTAGAAGAGAAGACAGACAGGCGGGTTGCTCACTTCTGCACTGCCTCAACAAGAGATCCAGGAGAGGAAGGTGGCCTCAGTTCAGTAACCTCTTAAATCTTTAAACCAATCAACCATCCTGCACCAACAATCTGAGGACACTGTACATTTTTATTCTCTTTTGAGCCAAAGTTTAGCAGCTAAATACAGATTATAACACATATTTGCATATAAAAAAATTCCTCAGTTTAAACATTTCCTGTTTTGGGTCAGTTACAATTGCTGAAATACTACATAAATATCAGAAAACGCAAGAGAATATTTTAATAAATTATTAAAGTCTGAAGTCAAATAAAGAATCACGTGGGTCAAACATTTTGTATCTACTTCCTTGAGCTTCTCACCTGATTTTTTTTTCCTGCCAGAACTGAGTCATATTTGCTCACAAGCACATTTTCAGCTCTGTACACATATTTTCCACAAGAATGACATCAGAGTTTTGTTATGTCTTCCCAAAAACATTGGCTTTGTTGTCCTGAAGTCACTTTGTAACCAGTTTGACTGGATGCTGAGTCTTTTTCCATTTCCAAAAACCCATTAGTGTCCGAATTTCAACTTTCTGGCTTCAATGTTTCAATATTTTGCTTCCTGCCGCAGCAAAAAATACCCCCACAGGATGATGCTGCCACCCCATACTTCACAGTTCTCATATTCTCCAAATATATTGACGGTCAATCATGTTTTCCTTGCTTCGGACCACAGAACAGGTCTCTAAACATTTTGGTATTTGTCCCAGACTGTTTTTGCTTTTAAATTGATGACTTTGCCATCCTTTTATACAGTCAGGCTTCAACTATATACATAGTTTTAAATATTTACAGGGAGACAGTCGGGGCGGCCGACATCAAAGTTTTCAATGTAATTCACATTGTCAACAGGATGATGGAGCTGAAGATGGAGCGACAGCCACTTACAGCAAGAAAATAGAAGAAAAAGTTGTATTTTTACGCAGAAAAGTAATCTGCAAACTCAAATAACAATAGTATTGTTTTAGTCAACAACATAAAAATCCACTTTGGAGTCAATTTAAAAGGCCTCAATAATATCAAAGGGTTTTATTGTATGAAAGCTGCAGCCAGACCAGATCAAAGGATGAGAAAACAAAGTGGATCAGGAAGAGTTGGCCAGCAGCAGCAGTAATCTATGTCAGGCACCAGGAATTTAACCTCGTTTTCAAGTCTGTATTTTGTCTCCATTATTTATTTATTTTGTTTTTACATAAGAATGATATCTGATGATTTAAAACATACGTCACAGGGCAAAAAGCACCATTTTATCTCTTTATTGCTTTTTTTTGCACATTTAATCCTTTAATCAAAAGAATATCCTCATATTAACATTTGTTTGAGGGACTGAAATACCTAAATGTGACAAAAAGCAAAATAACTAACTTTTAAAACTTCTGTTACCGATATCTGAGTTTTAGTATCAGTCGATAATAATTTGATATGGAGAAACTCTAATTGACTTAAAACGTTTCCTTTTTTTAAACATTGACAGAAATGTACTGAATTATGAATTTCTTTATTAACTCTGCACCAGTACAGCACACTTACTTAGACTGCAACAAGAGATTTTTCCTGCCAACAGCCATTACCATCAACAATAACTTTTTCAAAACTTTCAATTAATGAGTTACAGCAACATTTAATTTCCCTTTGGAGTCAATAAAGTCTTTTTTAATTTTAATCTGAACTAAGCTTGGTCAAACATATAAAAACAACTTTAATTTGTTCAGTTTTAGGAGCAGAACAGCCAATGTAAAATAAATAATAAGAAATCAAAACAGACAAAAACAATAGGTTGAATGTGTTGGTCAAATATGTTCAAATAAAATACAGCGAATGGTTCAGAAAATGCAATTAAGAACTCTGAATATAATGTAAAATAAAAAAAATAAAGCACACAAGTTGTTTCTAGTGGAAAGATCTTAGTAAACTTGAAATAAAACTAACTTAAAAGTTACTTTTCAGGAAGATATAGAGGCTTGTTTTAAGTAAATAACTCCTTAATATTGATTAGTTCCATTGGCAGATAAATCAACGTATAACATGGGGAAAATGTCTTATTGTAAGTGAAATAATCTGTCAAAAAGCATATTGATGAAAATACCTTTTCATCAATATTAAAGAATTATTTACTTAAAACAAGCCTCTATATGATACTAAAAAGTTACTTGCAAGTTAGTTTTGTCTTATTTCAAGTGTAAGATTTTATGTTTTTGCAGTGGAAAGTATAGAATTAGACTAAATAGATTGGGTATCAGTGATAATGTGCTCAATATGGAATTTGTTTCAATACTGGGACTGATACCGAGAATTATATCAGACAATCGCAGCTAGAAAAATAACTCTATAATGTGTCTTATTCACATTAATTTTGTTATATTTATAGCTGATTCTCTATCAGTCACCTGTTTGCTCTTTATTAAGGTAATCCAGGTGCAGAAAGACACAAAATAAATCCCTCCTTAATCCCTGCGGGTGTCCTTGCCTCCGCTCACCTCCATGACAAAAAGCTGGAACTGGAAACTGGAGCTGAACCAAGGAAGTGACCCGACAATAAAGGGAGCTGACATTCAAGTTACTGATTACACCTGTGGGAACATTGGCTCGTCTTTGTGTGCCACTTCCCCCACAGCGTTAAAGTGAAAGCTTATCGGTAGTTCAGGATCGGTGGGCAGCCGTGTTCCCGCATGCTAGTTTACAGCCCTAATTCACTTTATTATTAACAAGCAGGTGCCGATAATCCCTAGAAACTGGAAAAATCCGACTTGATCTGAAGGAGTGTTCCTCCATCACAAATGAACCCACAAAACATTTCTGATTTAAGGCTCTGGGATCAGCAATTAAACCCAGAGAGGGAAAAAATTGGGAGGTTTCCTCATCACCCTCTGTCTTCAGCAGGGAGGCTGGTTGTGCAAGGGTGGAATACAGAGTGAGTCGCTCACACAGCAGGCACAAAGGAAGCCACTGTGGGAGCGTCAGGCTGCGCGGCTTTAACTCACCAAAGCCTCCAGAGACGCCTTTCAACTGGGGTTCGCCCAGCGTTTCCCAAGAGATGGTGGCTGGGCGCAGGAGCCTGGGAATCAGATGAGCCACGACGCACATTTTACGTCAAACAGGGATTACAGGGATTACTAACCCGTAGTTCTACACACTACGTTTTGTTCAAATGCCATTCATTTATTTGGGGGAATTTCCTCACGATTCTTACAGGACCGCAAAATTACAAAGTTTTATCAAGTAGTTTTTAGTGCAAATATTTTAGTAATCTAGACATAAGACAAACTAACTTAAAAGTAACTTCTCAGCAAGATATAGAGGCTTGTTTTAAGGAAATAATTCCTTAATATTGTGAAAAAGTACAAGTTCCACTGGAAGGTTATTTCACTTATAGCATGTTAAAATTTCTAGTACTGTACTTTTTTTTTACTTAAAACAAGTTTCTGTATATTTCTGAAAATTTGATTTATTTAAACTGTATTAAGATATTTGCATTAAAAAGTAGAACGAGAATACTTTGTAAGAGTTTGTGTTTTTGTACTCAGTAGCTTCCTTAAGTTTTGGTAAATTCCTGGGTCAAATTTGGTCTCACAGTTTGTTACGGCCACATTTATAAAAAAATATATTTTTACGCAATGTCACTATGTTGTGACAGTTTGGTAGGAGACAGATAATCTGTAAAAATATGAAGCTGCTTTGCCTTATCCCAGCGCTAATTAGAAACAACCAATCAGAGCCAGGAGGTGGGTCTTAGCGCTGTCAATCACAATCCCTTGCTCTCTGTTACACTAGCTAGCAGCACTAAGTCCTCCCTCTTAGCTCAGGTAGGAAGTGAAAAAGATTTTTTTTTCACAGATTATCTGTCTCATAACATACAATAATGACATGTTCACAGTTTTAACAAATAACAAAGTTATAAAAGTTACAAAGTGCAGCTTTAAGCTTCTTTGTAGCCATTTTGGCTCAATGTTTACGTTGCTTACACCCCTTCATTTGCGAGTTTAACTTACTGGTTGATGTGTTTACATGTTGTTTCAATGTTTCTTTTCTACATTTATGAAGTGCACCAGTTTATCTTGCAGCAAAACAGGCCCACAGCATAATGCTGCCACAGTTAGCATGGAATATCAATCTTCTGTCTAACAGTTCCACTTTAATTTCATCAATCCACAAGATGCATCATCAAAAGTAAATGTTTTAGTGCATTTGCAAACCACAATCTGGCATTTTATCTTTTGTTGTTTTCTTTTTTGCAGTAATGGCTTCTTCCTTTCAGAGCGGCTTTTCAGCCCTTATTGGTAAAGATCAAGATTCAATCTCCAAGCAAATTCTCACAGTTTTGAGCTGTTTTTATGGGATTAATTCACATATTTTGCACCATAACTAGAAAGGTTATGGTGCAAAATATGTGAATTAATCCTGCAGATTAATTCACAAAATATGTGAATTAATCCTGCAGATATCCTTAACAGGCTATCTGCAGGCTATTTTTTTTTTTGCACTGATGTTATGGCTTAAAAATGAAACATGCATTGAAAAAGAGAAGCTGTCGTCACACATGAAACAATGTAAAGGGGATGTCACAGCCACTTGGTGTGGATTTGTGACGTTTCCCAGAATCTGAACCAGTCCTTTTTTTGATTAATGTTATTCATTGGCAACTAAAGCATCAAAATTAACTTTTAATGGATGCAGCTCACAGGGATGTTTTTGAATGTGGAATTTTATTTATACAGATGTTGCGATCACTGACGCAGCACAACTGTGGGAAAAAAGGGAAAGCTATTCTATTTTTGGAAAATTGTATCTTCTGCTTAATATTTATTACCCAATCTATGTATGCTTAATCACAAATCATTACTTTTAGAATTCTGAATTTAAAAATTAAGCAAAATATTAAAAAACTAAAACAATATTTAAATAAAAACTAATAGAAAAACTAGCAAACACACTGTGAAACAGAATTAGACAAACAAAAAGTCACAAGGAAATAAAACTAAACCATAATGAAAACCATCACAACCCTGCTGCAGACGACTCAGAATGTCTCCGCAGAACCCTACTTTAGGAAAATCCACGCTTCGTTTAAGAAGCTTAAAACGTAAATATTTTATATATTTTTTGGTTTCCTACCGCAGAATTTGACCTGGTATATCTTTTAAATGCACTTGAACCCATTTCTGATCAGAGTTTGTTATATTTCTACACGTATTGGTGCATTTGGATCTGAAAATGAAAGAACATGGGGTGTGTCTGTGTCTCACAGCAGAGAATCCAGCAGAGGTTTTATTGCTGACTGCTTTGCATGACTCCGTTGTTTAAACGAGCTCAAGGCCACAACACTAGACCCGACACGACGTTTTATCAAGATGACACCTCCGTTTTTCACTGACAGGGCAATTTAGCTGCTCTGCTCCCCTCTGGAGACACAAGCTCCAAACACACTGCGACATATTGATTAGAAAACATACAGAGGGGATGTAAAGCAATTGAGCAGGCCATGTTACAGCCACATGCTCCACCAACCACGTGCAAAAAGGAGAAAAAAAGTCAGTGCTGCCTCTTCGGTGACCCTAAGCCGTGACCCCACTCAGGAGGGAGCAGAGACGGGGGGAGGGGGCGTTCGACCGTCTGAGATCTGTGAGCGAGAGAGAGCTTTGTCAGGCTGAAATAAAACAGGTCCGGCCCAGAGAAAGGCACATGTGAAGAAGTTGAGTACAGTAGGCAGAATGTAGGTTAGCAGAGTAATCCGTTAGGCCAGTCAGTGGGTTACAGTAAGGCAACCTGTGTTTGTGTGCTGCAGATTAGCAAGCATGATGTTTGACTGCAGGAAAACAGAAAATACCAGAGGAGAACCCAAAAAAAATTACACAAGAGCAGCACAACTTCAGCATGTTTTTACTCAAGTAAAAGTAAAAATAAACTACTAAAGAGTAAAAAAAAAAGTATTTGGTAAAGTTTTCTGAGTAGCAGATCAAATGATCAATAATTTCATATTTAAAAATTACACCTCACAGAAGAAATATAAAGTTAAGTGGAAATTTTGACAAAAAGTAGCAAAAAAAAAAAGACATCAGGTAAAAGAATTGTTTCCAATCAGCTTCTCTCAATAAAACACTTATCAAGCTTTAACAAAAAGCTTGATAAGTGTGTGTGTGTCTGTGAATTTTTAGTGAATGTTTGGTTAAAACATGGTTGTTTTTCATTCAGTGGGTAGAAAATGATGAAATTTTCTCAAGAGTAGAAATGCTGCAAAATAAATGTACTCAAGTAAAACTAAAAAGAACTCACCCCATCTCATCTTTTAAATTAACATTTGTTAATTTAAAACTTAGTTTTTAAATTAACAAATGTTAATATGTTGACTATTTAAAGAAAACAGACACTTCCATCTCTGTGCATCACAGAAGCATTGTGCCAAACATTTCCAAATAATTTCCTCTCTTCAGCATCTTGCCGTCTGCTTTCAGGGTGAATTTGTTTGGGCGGATGTTTTTAGCATCTGTTTTGAATAATCAAATCAAAAATACTGCTCTTAACGGTAAAATAAATGCTTCTGTAACTCATGCTAATTCAAATTCTTCAAAGAGTTAGTGTAGGTAGTGATGACTGTTGGCAGGAAAGGTCTCCCGTAGAGGGTTCTATAGATAAATAGATGATTTTAACCTCTTTCAGACTCTTACTTTAGCTTTTATTGCTTGTATTGAACTGTAATTATTGCAAATAGGTCCAAATGTGTCAGAAAACAAAAGCTTTTATAGGGTGTCCTATTTTTTTGTTTGTAGGACATATTGATGGTCTAAAACGCCAAATCAGAACTGCAGATAATCAGAAGACAGCCAATAGAAAGGTATGGTGGGCTGGTTACAGTCACACAGGCTCAGTTGGACCCCTAAAGCTCAGCAGATTAGGAAAATAACCAGGCTGCTCTGCAACAGGAGCGTCCTTAAACTACTATGAAGCAAAAAACAGCTTTAAAGCACAAAAAAAACTCAAAAAAACAAAGAAAACTCTCAAATTTGTAAAAAACCAGAGTGGCTACATGGAGCCACGCTCTGATCCGGGATGCCTTCCTCCTTACCCCGTCTTCCTCCTCCAGGATCCACACACTGCCCAGCAGAAAGGAGCTGCTTGTATGTCGGACAAATCCCGCTCCACCGCTCGGTACCTCGGTGTCGTCCTCGCAGATGAACCGCTCCCTCTCAGCTGGGATGGGGCTTCTGAGCGGCGGCCATCGAAACAAATGCGGCCGGCCGCGGATCAAGCTTCCCAGCAGAACAATAAAGAGCTGCACACCGCCTCCAGCGCTGACGCTGGTGGAGCTGGTGGAGGTGGTGCAGCCCGGCGTGTCGGGCGCGGAGTGAGCGCAACCAGAACCGGCGCAACAGCGACACCTCCTGGTTGGTTCCGCTACATATTTCTTCTGCAAATGCGTCTCATCTTTCTGCATTTTGGGACAATGCAGCTGCAAAGTACTGCAATTTGTTTCATGTTAACTTTATGTGCAAACTATGACGGTGTGAAAGGGACATTGTAATTAGAAAACAAGGAGGAAATCTCCACCAAAATCTTTTTGGAAATTTCTCAGACTGAAGAGTTAGAATTTTTTAGAAAAAAAAAACAGGTTTGGAGATTAATCTCTGGAATTTTCTAGAAAAAAAGGAAATTTTTCAGCTCCAAAAGTTGAAAATATGAGGAAAATAAACATTGAATTTTTTTAGATTAATCTAAAAAAAATGTATAGACAAAAAAACTAGGAAATTTCTGATTTGTGAGAGAAAACCCTGAAATTTTTAGATTAATCTCAGAAATTATCTAGAAAAAAATAGGACTTTTTAGCTCAAAGGTAAAAAATATGCAAAAATATGCAAAAAAAACTTTGATTTTTTTTCCTTTTGACCTACCCGATATTTTGTAGAAAAAAAATTGAGTCTTTGCGTTTGAAAAATCCAAAATTAGCAAGAATAAAAGTAAAATTTTGACTGTAATCTCAGAATATGTGTAGAAAAATACTACAGTTAGCTACTTAAGCAGCTAGCCTAAGTAGCTATCTGATTTGCATCTTGTGATTTAGTACCTCAGTAAAGGGATATTCTATAGTTTTTTTAAGGATCCGGATTACATTTCTTCTTCTCCAGTTCAAAATCCAAAATAGGACACCCCTATTTTGTTTGTGTCTGTAAAAACTGGATGCAAAACTGCAGGATTGAGTGACCTCATCAACAACAACAATGAAAAACATCAAATAGCAGTTACATTGTTGACCTACTTGACCTTGACCTAGTCACAACTTCAACTAGTTTTGGATCTTTTTAATAAATTACATTCATTTACTTATGAGAAAAACAAAGAACACACATGGAAACCTGGTGGTGGCGCCGCTGCCACGCCATGCCAGGCCAGGTCAGATCAGATTAAGTCAGGTCAGGTCAGGTCAGGTCAGTAGGTCATGTATCTGTGTGGCCTAGAAGAAACAAATAAATAAATGTGCCATTTGTCTATTTGTGGTCCGCTAGAGCCGCCAGTGGAGTCAATGATATCACCGCAAATTAATGTGTTGAACACTCATGCTGACAGAAGCAAGAAGTCTCTGAATTGGCTATTATTCCTTTAATTGTCTTTTTAAAGTATTAAGTTCTTGGATCAAACTATTTATTTGGCTTACTTTACATTTAATGTGACATTTTCCAGTTGTGCACTATTTTATTTACTTTATGGATGTGTTTACTCTACCATGAGCAGTATAATTAAAAGTCTGTGATCTAAACAGGACATATTTGATCATGATTAGCTGATATGCCTGCTGTGTGTGATTTCAGACATTTTAAGAGGGAATAAATATGCGTGTGCAATAATTTTTTTTACTTTTGTTTTACTTTATTTTTTTACATAAAACTTTTCAAATGCCTATTCTTTCATTTACTTTGCTTTTAAATGTTAAGATTGATTTCAAACATGTTGGGAAATGTTATTTTGGTTTGGTCAGGTGTCATAACTTATTTCTTACAAAGCTAACTGCCCCAAATGTGTGGAGCTAAAGCAATGACAGCTTTACCTTGACAATGAAACTTGTTTTTACTTTGAAAAATAAAACATTGTAAAATATATAAAGAAAAACAGAAAAACAAGAACATGAGAGTCTGATCATAGGGGAGGTCAATGTCCGTGTTTTCTTCAATGACCATTTTGATTGAATTTTGTAGCGTTGGACAGAAAAATCAAGTGGCCCGTACGGGGATCGAACCCGCGACCTTGGCGTTATTAGCACCACGCTCTAACCAACTGAGCTAACCGGCCATGCGGCGAGTCACCTCCAGTGTCTCTCAAGAGCCATAGACTGCCTCCGTTTTCGTAAAATTTTATGTTTTTTTTTTTTTAATTGATCGGAATTTGTTTGCCATCTTAAAGACAAAACACTGCCGATAATCTAGGATGTCCGGGTCTAACAAACCCTAAGGTGGGACTCAAGTGACGGTCTGTTGCCATAGTTACCCCCCAAGAGAAGACGAGACTGCTCACGTGACCTGGCAAGATGGCGACTTTAATGTAGAATGGGATGTAAGTGTGAGTATCTTTCGCCTACCGCGGCTTTTCCCCCGAAGGGTGTGAAGATTGATCATATCTGTTAGCGCAGCCTTGCTGGGGTTTTTTTCCCTTAAAAACAAGTGGGACACATTTTGCTCCGTTTTGGTCCCGCTGCTTCCTGCCATCTGAGGAAGCGCTGCGTGTATCAGCTAACGTTAGCTCTCCACTTCCACATATGACCACTTATTGTTTTACCGCTGCTGAGCTCTTTACACTGTTATTAAGCTGGATCGCACCCGGTGATGTTCTTGTGGTTGTGTCTCTTCTCTGCCAGGATCTGAGTTACCACGGTCCGTGTTTGGACGGTATTGGGAAGTGCTGGTCAATTGTTTCTCACATCTGGTGATCAGGATGGCCTTAAATGTCTTTGGTAAGCAGCATCACACATCAGGTGATGTAGTTGGAGTGTGTTCATTTTTCTATGTGTGTATGTAGGAAAAGATGGCTTAAGATCTGTTATTTCTTTCACTTAAAGTTAATGTTTTATAAAGCTGGACAAGTAAAACAGGATAAAACTGACATTAAATAATATCAACATGTAGCAGGTACAAATGCACTACCGTGTATTTACATTTCCAGTTATCTGCTAATTAAATCTATTAGTTTTGCACTTTATTGCATGTCTATACACCAGGATTGAGCGTAAAAGTGCAACAGTGCAATAAAACATGCAAATATATTTAAATGTGATCATTAAAATAAAATTGGAAATCAGTCAATAAACATATTCAATGTAAAAATATTAAAAGCAATAAATGCATAAGTCCTATTTGTTATCAAATAGTTTCTGTCCACTATTGAAATAATTATGCATTATGCTAAATCTAAATACTTTTGTACATAATGTTCACAAATGCATTTATAGCACATATATTAATATTTAATATATGATGATTGTTTTCCATACAGTTTACCACAATCACTGGTAAAATTAGTGTTTGGTCAATTGTTACAATTGTTGGTTTGTTTAAACTTTTGATAATATGAATTTAAAAGGCAAGAAATGCCTATTTTTTCCTGTTATTTCCAGATTTAATTAATAATTTAATGGATACATTCCAGAGATATTTTACCTAAATTTATTTTATTTTAATATATTCATTAATATATTTAATATATTTATGTCCTGCTTTATTCAATAAATAATAATGTTTTGGATTGCTATTGGTTTGTGCAAAATGGAGTTTTATGTTGAACATTTACACTTCCATTTGTACTAAACTGTCTGTGATAAAGTAATCTACAACGCGCCACACCTTTCCTCGTGTATTTGCACAAAACGTCACGGCAACCGCAGCGGGTTCTGGACACAGAGTCCATGTTATGTCTGCGCTCTCGTCGGGTTTGTCTAATCGAGCGGCTGTGTTGCCCTGAGGAGGGAGGGCGAGACGCTCGCCTGGGGAGGATCGGGAGTTGTTTTGAAGACAGGATACCAAAGAGGACGAGTGCTCAACAGATAAGGCTTGAGGAATGAACACAGAGTACACCAAGACAGGAAGTCCCGCTGTTAGTTTTACACATGCAGCAAAGACGGAACAATCTGCAAGGTGCTGACCAGAGGACGCATGTTTATTTTTATTGCAGGACTCGGAGTTTGTTGTGGAAACAATTTAATTTAATGTTTGTCTGTTTCAAGCATTGTTTCTAATGAGAGCAAATCCAGGCATCTGTAAATCGTTAATGCTTATTATGATCAGAACACTAGAGATAGGGCCAACATTATCTGCCAGAGTTTCATTATGTAGCCATAAAGATGATAACATTTGCACAAAATGTACTTAAATGTTAAAGAAGGGTCATTTTGAGCAGGGCTAATAAATGTTTTGCAAATATATTGTCATCTCTGTATAAGTATGGGCAATATTAATATCTCAAAGGACTCCTGAAGTCTTCTGAACTTCCATTTTTGATGCACCTATTCTGTGCATTTTTTTTCTTCTTAAAGTTTTTATCTAACAAAATGACTCCTGCAGTTAAGCCCAAATACTCTGTGGTTTAGATGAGATCCTGATACTTTTTCCTGAAATCTTAAGCTAAGCCGATGCTTTTATTTATTATTGTTTTGTTGCATGAAAACTCTGCATTTTCAGCTACTGTGACCCTGAATCCCACAACAGCTGGCAGGAGATGAAAAGTTCAATCTAATCTGACCTTACCCCGTTCAGGGATTATGTAAAAATTCAAACATAACAGCCAAACTTTGCCCACTAGATGGCAGCGTAGCAAAGGGCAATGAGAGTATTATGTTTCCTTTGTCTTCAGATCACGATGAGTACAGACCACCAGTCTGGAAATCTTACTGTAAGTATCAAAATAGGCTCTTTTTATGCCATATGTGTGATTTTGTTTCTGAGTTTGCATTTTTTTAAATCTCATATCTTTGTTACTTTGAGTTAAGCACAAAGTGATTCCTTCTCTGTTGATGTTTGGCAAAACATCTGAAGTGAGTTTTCTGCTGTAGTGTACCAGCTCCAGCAGGAGGCGCCACACCCTCGCAGGATCACTTGCACATCAGAGGTGAGATCACACCTTCTGTCTTCATCCTTTGTTTACCTTTTTATCGGTCATCATTAGCTGCAATATTTAAATTCACAATTCTAATAATGGCATATTTATTCATTTGATTTTTAGACCACCAACATAATCAGAAAGTCAGACAAAAAGCAGATCTACAGTTGCTGAGTTGGAAGAATCTATTAGCAGAATTATTGACTAGTTGTGAACATTTTTTAACAAAATATATAAGAAATCCCATTCACTGTTTGCCACAGGTCTTATGAGAGATATGGCAAACCTGAGAAAGACTTTGACTAGACGTAATCCGATTTAGAATAATGTAAAAGTCAAACAGCCCAGAGGACAGGACAGTTCATGGCAGCAGGGGAGGCGGTGTTAGGTCTCAGTTTGTTTCTAAAGGTCAGGCTGGTCTCACCCTGAGCCACACGAGAGAGCACAGAGAACACTTCTGATATTCAGACACAAAATGTAAAGGTCAAGATTCTTGCTGACCTTGCACTAATTGATACACCCCTGCACATCTGTCCAAACTAGAACGAGACACCAGATGTTTGTGGTTTGGGAGAACCCACAGGGATTACTGTCGGGATTGTCCGTCTGTTGAATTTGTCCACAGTTGTCCTCTGAGGTTGGGCTTGTTGTGGTGTTTGTTTGTGTAGGTACTAAATGAGAAGCTTTTGGCTTTTCTAAAGAGTCCATGACCCAATTATAGCAGGCGGGTAGAGTGGATTGAGGACACCCCACCTCCCCTTACCCTCGTCTGCTCCAATCAGCAGAGACTGTTTAGGTGTCACCATATGTGACTAAATAACTATCCTTTATCTGTGACTCATATTCATTTATGTTCTGTGACACCAAGAAGCTTTGTAACATCTAAGAGGTCTGTATTACCTCTGTGGTGAGAAATGATGGAACATGATGATTTCACTTCATTAGTCAAAATGGAGAGTTAATTATTAGGGTGATTTCATCAAGAAAAGTTTCTTTGCAAGTGATAAGTCAATCATTCTACCAACGATCAATTGTTCCTTAATCGCCTCTGACTTTTTTCCATTTCAATAAATGCTGTGTAAATAAAAAGATTGAGTGAACAGTGATGGACCAATTGAGGAGAACTTGAAGCAGACATCCGCCGGACATTACTTGTCTCTGTTTCTTACAGTAATTAACGTCAACGCTCTTGAAGGAGAGCTCTTATTAATTTCATTTTGATCTTTGTCTCAGTCTTGCCTCCTTGAAGTTTAAAAATCTAGAACGTTTCTCAGACTCTGTCTCAAGAGTGGTCTTGATCTTTCCCCCTCCAAAGTCTTAGTCATGAGACCGATCTTGGTCTTGCCTCCTACAAAATCTTGGTCTTTGTCTCTTGTGTCCAATAACATCAATGTTTTTCACTGTGATCTTAATTAATTTGGTCTTGGTGTAGGACTTGATCTTACTTTTTTCAAAGTCTTGGTCTAGTCTCACTCTATCTCTTACATCACGACAACAATGTTCTTGAAGTTTATTTCCTTGATTTGGTCTTGGTTCTCATTTTAAGTCTCTGTCTTTGCGAACAATAACATCAGTGTTGGTTTTTATTGGTTTGGTCTTGGACATGTTCTAGCTTTTCTCAGTGTCTTGCCTACGTTCTGATGAAGGAGTTTTGAACACTGCTCTGAATGCACACCACTGGTTTTAATGGTTGTATCCTGACATTTTTAACTCTTCCAATCTATAAGTGAATGATGAACCTGCCCTTCTGGCAGCTCTGCTTGTTGACAACATTGATTAGTAGAGGATGTTTCTATAATATTTAAAAATGTGTGACCTAAGACTCACCACTTTGAAGTATTGGTGATATTTAACATTTTACTTTTTTGTCGTACTCCCTGTTTAAAAACCAAAATCCTCTTTCACATTTCATCGCTCTGTTTCATCATTTTTCTCAGAGGACGAAAAAGCTGAAACGTCTGGGCATGAATTAAATCCCTCCTCTTCACTAAGTGCTGCTGATGGTGTCAATTGAGTGTTAGTAATGGTTATTAGGGCTGGCTTGGCCCGTGTCCTGGGAACACGTGCACGGCTGACATGAGGCGCGTAGTGAACCTCCGCTTTGCTCATAAACCACCTGGATTTCCTTCATTCCAGCTGAAGTGTTTCTCAGTTTCACCATCTCACACATAATGTGTCAATGGTTTACTTTGACAGGTTGAGCACAATGGATTCACACTGTAAATATATACAAAGAATCCCATGTTTTATGGAAATGCTTAAGAGTTATTATTGTTTTAAAACCAACACTGTTTCTAAATTAACACTGCTATTTGTGTTGATTTATTGGCTCAGCAGCAGATTTGTTGGCAGAAACAAAGTGTTCAGCTTTTACATCTGACTCGTGTAATGTTCTGTTCGCCCACATAGTCACGAACACAGAGGCCGTTTGGCAAGAAATACTTTCAGGTTCTGAACTCAGCCGTACATTTATTGTCGTCATTTAAGCTGCATTTTCTCCCCATCCAGGTGGAAAACCGGCCTAAGTACTATGGAAGAGAGTGAGTTACGATTTTATGATTGAATATGATGATGATCTTAGATCTTTAGTTGCTAAATTTGACCGTCTTCCTGGTCCAGGTTCCATGGGATGATATCGAGAGAGGAGGCCGATCAGCTCCTGAGTCAGGCTGAAGGCAGCTACCTCATCAGGGAGAGTCAGAGGCAGCCGGGCACCTACACTCTGGCTTTAAGGTCTCATCTTTGACTTGGACAGAATGGAGTTCTTTTTAACTCAATCCCAAAAACTGAGTCAGGAGAGTTTTTATCTGACGAATTCAGTACATCACTTCTAAAGGAGGCTTCATCTGGTTACATATTAGGCTTTATTAACTGAGCCATCATGTTTTCACTGAGTAGGCGTCACACTGTTGAAATGGGCACATGGCTCGATTCAGATTTGCTTTTGGGTCAGCTGCTCTATTCATAGGCGCGTCATTCTTCCACCTGAACCGCTCTGCCTCCCCGCGGTTCTAATTACCTTCCATAAATACTCCTTCATAAACCAGAGTCCCAATCTGGGTGGCAGAAAAAGAAAGGTTGGGCTTTGGGTTAATGATTTATGCTGGTGCTCTTTTATCTCGCAGCGGTTTCATTGTTGACCCATTTCAGTTTTCCTGCAGAAACCATAACTTACACATTCGCGCACATCTGTCATCTTAAACAAAGAAAAATATTCAACAGTTGTTAAAATCAGAAAATCCTGAAGGAAAACGTTTTATGTCTTATAATTGTCAAGCTTTTGGTCAGACAGCAGCTGTTGCTCTGCTCAGGTTAAAAATCACAAATTTCACAAGTGTTGAAATCGTCATGTCCAGCTTAACGGTGTTTGGCACCAGTTGGTAAAAAACAACATTTGACCTGGAGCTTAGAGAATTAGAAACATTTTAATCTCACTTTCAGAACAAAGTCAGTACATCTTTCTCTTTCTTCCAGGTTTGGAAACCAGACGAGAAATTTCCGTCTCTACCACGATGGGAAACACTTTGTTGGCGAGAAAAGGTTCGAGTCCATTCATGACCTCGTCACGGACGGCCTCATCACGCTCTACATCGAGACAAAGGTACAACATGTTTCTCCAGACTTCTTCTCTGAAAACTGGAACATTTTGTCTGGAAAAGTCTGTGTTTTCACATGGAAGTTGTGCAGTGGTCCTGATTTAATCTGTTTTACCCAGCCACACTAATACTGTGGCTCTATTTCTCCTCTCAGGCGGCGGAGTACATCGCCAAGATGACCATCAACCCCATCTACGAACGCGTGGGCTACACCACTCTGAACCAGGAGCCCACTCTGAAGAAACTCCTGCCGCACAGCCCAGAGATGCCTGACGGACCGGTTCCTATCAAAGATGGCCGAAACACAGAGAGGGTGAGCGAGCACGACCAACCTTATGTCTACAGTGAAAGGTCAAAGGTCGTAGGGTCTCCAATGATGCCTAAGACTTTCAGGGTTCACATTAAAAACCCATCGTTGTTTCCAGTTTAAATCTGGGAGCTGCTGTTGCAGAAATATAAATAATAATTTCAGTTTTAATCATTTCCTGATTATCTAATTAGCTAAACAAACACAAACACCCAAGAAACAACAAAGCCTCACTGCTCCTTCACTTAGAGTCGGAGATAATCAAATTCAAGATATTAAACTTGAACTTTTGTCTAAATTTATGCAACTTACATAAGAAATCATTAGGGCTCCTGTTTCACTAACGCACACAAAGGGATGAATAATTTATTAGCGGAAGCTGTAAGAGTTTGTTCTGCAGGCAATGCACCAAATAAAATGTCTTAGCCCCCCGCCTGTACCATCCTAAGTAGCCAAGTGTGATGAAGCTGCAAGGCGTGAAAGCTGTGAAATCCCCGTCACGACTGAAGTAATTAAAACAACCAGAGGTGAATTTGAATAAGAGCAGAGGTGAGGACGGTTGGTGTAGATGCAGCAGTGGGAGGTGGAGGAGGATGGATGCAGAGGAGAGATGGCCTCCAGCCAAGGGCTCTGCAGTAAAGTTACATAACAGCAGCCGGATGCAGAAGGTTGCAATCTCCAGAATGTTCAAGATTCATTTCCATTCAGCTGTGAAACGAGTTGCTTTCTCTCTGTAGGTGGATTCGGTTTAGTTGCACGGGGGTGGAGATGATTTGATAAGGTGAACTTAATGCTCGTTTGCACAGGAATCATCCTCCGCGTGGATCTTGTAATGAAATACATGACTAGGCGTTGGAGTTTGAGGGGTATAAATACTTTTGCGAGGTGTGAAAGTGACATTTGTGGATCCTGAGGCCCTGCATGACCTGCAGTGCATGACCACCTTCCACTGCATCTCATACATCACTGTCTGCGCTTAGGTGTGCATGTGTGTTGGCGGGCGGGGGGGTTGGTCCTGTGAATGTGTGTGCTTTTGTAATTGGGTGGAATTGCAGACAAAGCAGTGCAGCTGTGACACTGCGACCAGAACTGGCTCCCATCATTGTTTTATTACTGTCCATGATGGGTTTGGTGGCGTTTTTAAAGCTTCCAGATGACCCAGGAGCGCCTCATAATGACTGTCTGCTTGCTTGTTTTGTGTCTTTAAGGTTTTAAATCTAAGAGCTGAATACACAATTTAAAGCTGTGAAGTTTTTCTGCTCTACGTTGGTCCTAAGATATTAGAAAATATATATCTACCTGAAGCAACAGTTATTAGAAGCAACCTTGTGTTTCTCTAATATATTTGGACAATATGGTTATTTAATGTCAACTTTAGCAACATCGAAATAATATAAGAAAACTAAAAATTGCGATTGCATTTGTTTTTGTGAATTTTGTGAAAAATGCAGTTTATGTTGAAGAATAAATTAAAATGCTCAAATAAATTCCCACTTAAAACGAATTAATAGCGTCATTACTGAACATTTTGTAAACATCAGATATTTAGTAGTCCCGACTGTTGAAGTAAAGTTTCTTGACATATTTAGAAAGAAGATTGTAGAGAGATTAATATATATGAATAAATGGATACATACATCAGGGCTGCAACTACCAATGAATTAATCATTGATAAATCTATCAATTCTGACAATAAATCGGCTTAAAAACCTGTAGCATTGGAAATATGTTAAAATATGCTAATATACTTTCTTATTTCAATTTTTTAAATTCAAAATTAAATATTTTATTGCTTAAAATATGATAACATATAATTTTTTGTCCATTTTAAATGCAAAATGTATATGTTTTGTACAGTTTTGGTCTAATTATTGTTCAATATGTTGTAACGATTAATCGATTACAAAATACATTGACGATTATTTCAATAATTGCTTCATTAATCCAGCAAAAACTGCCTGGGAATTCAAAAACATGAATATCTTTTTTAAAACTAAGTATTAAACGTAAGCGACGTCATTGTTTTTGGAGTTCAGCTTCTTCTCTTTGTTGAGTGTAAACAGACCTTAGTGTTATTGTTTGTTTATTACAAAATGCACCAGTGAAAGCTTTTTTTCCTCCCCCCCAAACCCCCATCTGTAAATGTTAAACTAAAAGACAAAAGGATGGAGGGAAAGAAAAAGTGTGAAGGAATGAATAAAACAACAGCTTGTTCCTCGGCTCATTCTCTCCTCCCCCGGGACCAAGCGAGGTGGCAGAACCAGTGGCGAAACAACAGGAACCGCTGCAGCGTGATTGGCCCGCTCCTCTCTCATTGTGGCCTGTTACATTCGTCTGTTGCTGCCGCCTCCGGGGGGGGGGGGGGGGGGGCGGCGGGGGGGGGGGGGGGGGGGGGGGGGGGGCCGCGGGGGGCGGGGG